>KN474860.1:33963-54964 GCA_000787095.1 Periophthalmodon schlosseri
TGTGTGCACAGCTACAAGATCCACACAGCAGTCAGACCTTCCCTGAATTCCTCCAATGTACTTACTCCATGTTCCCCTGGCCCACCTGAGTCAGCCATGACAGGTGAGCGGGCAACAATTACTCCTTCTGGGAACACAACATTCTTTCATTATACATTTTGAGCTCAACACTTTTATTTTGCAGGTTGCGAGCGGGAGTCCAGTGTCTCCATGTGGATTTATGTGTTTCTGGGAAATGTCCTTCGTGGAATTGGAGAGACCCCAGTTCAGCCCTTAGGAATATCTTACATAGATGACTACGCTCGGTCAGAGAATGCTGCTTTCTATATTGGTATACGCACCCTCTGCTTTAATATGAGAAGCCTGTTTTCAATATTTGTACTACGTATTTGTATTAAATATTTGTACGTTTTTGCCGGGGGTCCGCTACCTGCTTGTTTCCATGGAGATAGACAGGAGGCGATGCGGTGGGGGGAGGGGTAGTTAAGTTTAATACCATACAGTGGAACATTCCAGTAAAAACATTAACATCTCCTTGGTGACAAACATACATGGTGGACCATTAATTAAATTCAAAATTTAAATTAAATTAAATACAGCTTAAAATACAGCTTCATAAAAATTAAGAATGTTTTGCAATACCATTATAACTTTTATAGTTTTATAGTAAACATGGTAACTAGCACTTGGGGTCCTAAACCTAGTCTATTTTTAAACCTTTTTTCATGTAAAGTAAAAGAAATGTTACACAATTTTTTCATGATATTTATATTTGTTAAAATGTGTCCAAGTTGTAGGTAACGGCAGTTTGTCTTTTATGTACAGGTTGTGTCCAAACCATATCTGTGATTGGTCCTGTTTTTGGATACCTTCTTGGTTCGTTATGTGCCAAAATTTATGTGGATGTTGGCAATGTGGACATGGGTAAGACAACACAATAAATAAAACTAGTATCATAGTACTTGGTCTTGCCAAGATATGAATATGATTTATCCTTATACCTATTCCTAGAAACGGTGACTATTACCCCTGGTGATGCCCGCTGGGTTGGGGCGTGGTGGCTCGGGTACATCATTACCGGTGTGGTGACCCTCATGTCGGCTGTACCCTTCTGGTTTTTACCCAAGTCTCTGCCCATTCCTCTGGAGAAACACGACTCCAGCAACAGTCCGGAGCAGGCACGCTTCATCAAGGACTCCCCACGGATGCAACACAAGTTCAGACAGGAGGAGCCGGCCGACCTGCACCAGATGGCAAAAGGTAATTCAGGGTGCATTCTTGGTTTGGTTGGGCCCAGTTTAGTCTTGATCATACAGCATTTGGGCTCAGTCACAATTTTATAATTTATTGCATTTCATTGTATAGTGAAATATTCAAATCCATTCAATTTTATTTTTGTATATCCCAAACTGTAGTCCGCAGTAGTCCGTCTCAAAGGGCTTCACAAAACTGTTGATTTAAAGGCGCCTTACTGTATTTTTACTGTCTTCAAAACATAAAAAAACAGAACTAGTTCATTTTAAATGGTTTACAGTGATCCAAAGTTATTTCTCACTTTTGTGACATATTTCTAGCTTCCTAATTATTTGTCGCAATGAGTTGATAAGCGCTTTTCATGGCTAGAGTGGAGTCATGGTAATGCTAACAATAACTAGCACACCAGCATTACTGCCTGGTTCATGGATAATAAGACGCTTTATAACTATGCAGACAGCAGACAGCTGTCTCATGTTGACCCTAAGAGCTGCTTATACAATATATCTGTACTGGGGCAAAACAAATTTTACTTACTAGAATAACCTTGGTGGTTACTGGTGTACCTCGATAACATACATTTGTACAGTGAAACACATTTTGTGTTATATAAATTGAGCCAGCATACACAGTGCAATATTAAATTTTAGTAAAAAAAAAAAAAAAAGGCCCAAGCGTGACTAATTTGAGACCATTGCGACAAAAAAAGTCATTTGTTTTGCTGAAAGCAGAGAGAAAATTAAAATAATAATTTGGTTGTTGGATGTAATAATGTTTCCAGTCCACCTTTGAATGAAACTAATGTATAAATGAACTTTTCCCATTTGTACAAGTGTACTTATAATGATTATTTGAAACTGAAGAATATGTTTCATGTATTTCCACAGATTTCATTCCCACATTAAAAAGTCTGCTTGGAAACCCCGTCTACATCGTTTACCTATGTGTGACCATTATCCAGTTCAACTCTCTGATTGGAATGGTCACGTACAAGCCCAAATACATCGAGCAGCACTACGGTCTGTCTGCATCCAAGGCCAATTTCCTCATGGGTGAGCAGGCTCTGGGAGTTAGCTGCAGCCTCCCTGTTTAAAGATGCAGAACATGGGCTGTGTTTCAGGCCTTATGTTTGATGAATGTTTTCTGCTCGAGCTCACACATTTTAAATAGATGCCCCACGATTGGTATGACACTTTTTGGTCATAACAGAATACTTATGTGTGGACCAAAGTCAAGGTTTCAGTGAAGATGAACATAATGGCTCACTTAGTCTGTTTAATATGACAGGACATACTTTCTACAGTTTCTGAAACATGTTTTTTTTTTTTATTATTTTACTTTACTAAAAGGTTCACTGTGTAACTTTACTGGTAGAGGATCCATCTGCTTGCCTCCATAAAGATGGTATTGCTTTGCCTGGAATGTTCTTTATATGTTTTATTCAATTACCATTATCCATTCTTACAGTGTGCAGGTTCGCCTCTGCACAGATCTGACCTGTAACGTAGACTGGTGGCATCGCCTGCCTGTTTCTATGTAAAAACAAGTTTAATGTCTTCACCAGAAAGGTTGCATAGTTCACCTTTAACTTTAAATAAGAGAACATACATAATAGGTATATACCCACATATTGCCAAAGCTATGAAATGTATTTGACACTGAGCAGGGACCAGCCAAAGTCAGAAGACAGGATGAACTAAGGGCTTGGGACCATTGATGTTGACGTCTTTCACATTTCAACAATACTGCACAGGCAGTAGAGTACTTCAAGGTTTTAAGATGTAAGCACTTCTATACATTGATTGCTGATCCTGTGTCATTTCGTGTAGGCATCATCAACATCCCAGCTGTGGCCCTGGGGATGTTCTCCGGAGGGCTCCTTATGAGGAACTGTAAGATGGGGATTATGGGAGCAGCAAAGTTTGCCTTTGGGACGTCTCTGCTGGGCTACTTCCTGTCACTGTTCTTCTTCGCCATGGGCTGTGAGAATGCCAAGGTGGCAGGCATCACTGTTTCATATACTGAGTGAGTCTATTAATAATGTTACATCATTGTACAATACAACACAGAGAATTAACCATGTTATTAAGATCCCTGAATTGTGAGCTTTAGTATTGTACTATTACTGGGTGGGATGTATTGGACAGCAACCTTTAGTCTGTCATATTATTATGAGCAGAAAACAGACCCCCTGGTCTACATAGTTAAACAGTTGATCGTAGATGAGTAGGTAAAGAACACCATATTGTGGGTTGTCTTATTAAATCCGAACTTGATCAGTCCCATGGGGAGTTTGGACCATGAAGTAATAAATTATGAACAACTACATAACATTGAGAAACTAATAAATCCAAGTCATTATTGTGATTATAAAAGTCTCTCCAATACTCCAAAAAGTGTTTAACAGAAGGAACCATGCTGAGTTGGTGGTAGATATACACCTGGTAGAAAGGTGTACACAGCAGTCATAATATGTTGCACATATGTACATGTACATTTCTCAAAGTAGCATAGGTTAAATTTTAAGTTAATAATCTATTCCTACAATCTAATTTCTTCTTATAATTCTGTTTGTGTTGTGAGCCGAGACTCATTTCTTATGCACTGGTTGGAGCTTCGTTTTGATGTATTTTTCATATACACAGTCAATAATACATGCATTTGTATTTTGCTTTGTGCAGTGTAGAAAGCTTGTCCTACCAGGAACGCTCGCTCTTCTCTGAGTGTAACTTGGGCTGCTCGTGTTCGAGGAGAGAGTGGGATCCAGTCTGTGGTAGAAATGGCATCACTTATGTCTCTCCATGTTTAGCCGGATGCACCGCCACCTCAGGCTCTGGCAAAAACACAGTACGCTATGATTTATTTTACTCAAAAGTATAAATTATATTAATATATTGTAGGGATCTAACTTTTCTGGTGAAGGGTCGTCCTCTCTTTTTTAATTTCTTTGTTATTACTCTGCCAGGAATTGTTCAAAAATACCTTGAAAAACATGCATTCTTAATTTGATCTGGGTCGCCTCTCCACAGAGCTGACCTGTAATTTGGCACTTTTAAGTTTTGTTGTTGAGTTTAAAATGAATTTTAATCTAAATTAGACATTGATCAGAATTACAGTTGATACTTGAAACACTGAAATTTGTAAATAGCAGTTACCTAATAAAGCATTATGGATAGAGCTAACAGATAACTAAATAACTAATAGACCCCTTCTACAGCCCATATTAACTACAGAACGCCTATATTGTGTCAAATGACATTTAAGTTGAACAACAATGACAACATGCCTGCAGGCCTCTTCTCTCCTGCTGTGCTCAACCCCCCTTATTTATTATAGGTTTTTCTCTCTATTCCCTTCTATAGGTGTTTGAGAACTGCAGATGTGTCGCTGTACCAGATGCCCTTCCAGTGAACCTCACAGCCTCTCTTGGTCAGTGTCCGCGAGGAGACAGCTGTGAGCACGTCTTTCCGTACTTCCTGGCCCTGTCTGTGCTCAGCTCCTTCATCATATCTCTCGGGGGAACACCGGGATTCATGCTGCTCGTCAGGTTAGACAGCAACCACAAACAATAAACAAATGAAAACAACTCACAAGAACTAAAAATGGTAGTTGGAGTAATTTGAAACTCAATTTGAAATGTAGGTCATGTAAAATGTAAATAAATGAGTGGAGCTGCTAACCCTCTGGCATCGCTTTAAAACAAATCATGTTTGTACAGTTAAGTGCATAAAATGTGTGGGAAATTGCACAAAATCATCTCCATTGATAAATATTCATGATTAAGAATAATTTGGGGAAAGAAAAAAACAAAAAAGCCCGTTTGAAATAAACATACTACTACTTGATGAGACGTCCCCGTATGATCGTGATGCATTACAGTGGGAAAAATGTGGTTATCTTGCCATAGTCTGCACATGTTCAAAAATGTGTCATCAGGTGAACTGTGAATATGATCAGTTTTGAGTCAGAAGCTCAGTTATAAATGATCATATATTTTTGATTTCCACAGGAGGGAAATCAAAAACTGCAGTTTGAATTGGTTTCAATCCCGCATTTTACGTGCTTAATGACACAAACAGACATTTGATACTACACAAAAAATAACAATGCACAAAAACTACTGTTGTTGCCAAATACTAACCCACCTCAGGCTGCAATAAGAGCTCAAAATAATCTGCTTTGCATTTCACATTCTGGAAAGACATAATCTATGTAATTTTCAACTACAATCAGCCTCGATTCAAAACAAAAATGGCATTTAATGGGTTAAACTATGAAAAACTACTTTAATATTATATATCAACATTTAGAGCAGAAGTAGCTGAAAAGAAATAGCCCAAAAAAGTAGAATATAGTAATGAACGGTTCACATTTGATGTGCTTAATGATACAAATGTGAGTATTTCACATTACACAGAGAACAATGCACCAAAACTAATGTGAGTGCCAATTATTGACCTGTCCAAGACTGCAAGAAAACGCCACAAAATGATCTGCTTTGCATTTATTAAATTGGAAAATTATCAAAATGTGTTTTTGTCAACACAAAATTTGGTCCTTTTATGATAATAAATGGCATTTAAAGGGTTAAAATCATAAAGAATTACCAAAATATAAAAAATATAGAAGTGTCTGAAAAGAATGAGTCCAAAGAAAGTAAAATATAACAATATCCCCGATGCCCAAATGCGGTGCAGTTTATGTACTTAAAAACATAAATGAGTTTTATGAACACAGCGTATGGATGATCTGATATGGTTGTAGAACAGAAAGTTTTAACATCATCCAAAAAGCCACCATTTCACCAAATGCCATTTGGATGAATGTGTCCATAATTATCAACCGATGAAAAATCAAAACTGTGTAAAAAATACGATATCTTTTGAATGGGAAAAGTCCTCAAAATGCTGAAACGCATGATCACCAGGCAAAGTTACAGATCAGGTATGTGGAGAAGCAAACCCACGCACAGATGCCTTAACATAAAACTTACAGTGTCCAAATTTAAGGTTTGCGTTTTCTTTTTTACATACATGCCTAGACTTTTCAGATTAATTAGTTAGTAACTATAGTTAGTAACATTACATTACTGACTGTATATTGTTGCTTTTAGGACATTTAACTGCTAACCATACAAAGAGCGATACAGAAAAAATGCATTAAGATTTATAATAATGTTCCTATCAGATTTATGTAAGGCTAGACCAAGGCTGTTCCTCTTGCATTTTCCTTTTATGGCAGTTAGTTATATGTGCTCAGACATAATCTATCTAACACATCTAACACATACTTTCTCCTGTTTTCTCTTGTAGATGCATCAAACCTGAGCTGAAATCACTTGCACTTGGAATCCACACACTGGCCACTCGAACTCTTGGTAAAGCACCGGCCTTATGCTCTCAATACTTTTATGTTATTGTGCTAGGGCATTATCTATACAAGCACACGTTTAGTTATTTCCGTATAAGAAAATAATGGGTTTTATGTAGAGAAATAGTATTTTGAAGATAAGCAGAGAGTTACAGTTATTGAGGGACGTTTCTATGGGTTGATGCAGGATTGAAGGAGGCTCTGTCCCCCAAGGTACAATTATTGGATTTGGTAATGAGAGGAAGATTGACAGTGGGATAGTGCAATAAATGTATCTGTTTTGGTGATTTTTCTGGTGTTATTTTATGTGGTGGTGTTGGTGGTCTTGATAGAGCTGTAGGTGATCTTTCGTTTAGTCGATTCATTGGTTGTTGATGTCTTAGTCAAACAAAATTGTTATTAGTCTAATGTTTTTATTTTGATTATAAGGATATATATGGTACAACAGCAGAATGAAAAAGCTATGAAGTCAGTTAGTTGCCTTTAGCTTTTACACATAAATATGTATTTTTCTAGTACTTTTCAGTATAAATAGTTATTTTTTACATGAACTCCCCTGAGGTGTAGTCTTGAGTGTATTTTCCATCAGATACACAGAGATGCTTAGTTTTGAGTGTTTTTGCTATGCCCCCTTTTAGTCATTAGGTATGTCTTCAATCAATCAAGAGTTTCTTAAGTCCACTACAACCCTAGTTCCTGGAATGTTTTGTTTTGTTAATATTTGAAGTATTTGAGTTCAAGTGTTTAAAAAAAGATGAAGAGTGAGGACTCATTTTACTGTAGTTAAGTTGAAGGAGGCAAGGCACATGAAGTCTACGGCATATCCCAGGCAGAGTTTGCCAAATTATAAATAAATAAAAATACTATTTGAGATATTCTCCTTTTCACAAAAATAAATACTTTATTGATCCTGAAGGAAGTTAAAATTTAGCTGCAGAAACATTTTCACTGCTCTTCCCAGTCACCTCTATGTCTCAGTCAGCAGATTATGCCAGGGCAGTTTGAGGAGAGTAACTGGTTCATGTATAGATTATTTGACCAGCATATGCTTTTAATCCTGAAACAGCCGGAATACCTGCCCCTATTTATTTTGGAGCCATCATCGACTCTACGTGTCTCAAATGGGGATACAAGACGTGCGGAGGTAGAGGAGCATGTCGAATTTACAACACTTCTGCGTACAGGTATAACACATTTCCGCTACATTATCCATGCTATTGTTGGCATATGGATGACACTTCTTCTCAAATTCCAGAATAGTGTACCTCGGTCTGACGTTGGGCTTACGGACTGCGTCTTTCTTCCTGTGCATTTTGGGTTTTGCCGTTCTTAAAAGGCATATTAAAATGGAGGAGAAAAGCGCTCTAGCCAGTGGGAAAGCAGAGCAGGAGACTCTTAAGAAAGATGAGAACAGCTCCGGACAGTGTGAGCAGTTTATCTTGGCCTTGAACTGTAACGCCGACAGAGAAACGCGATTGTGACCAAATGTTGCTCAAAAACCTCCTCTCAGCTACGCAAAGCATCTCAGATTTATACAGGAACAACGCACACTTTTGCTCAAGCACAGGCTATATATTTGTACAAAAGTTTCAAATTTTCAAAATGAAGAATTTTTCTAAATGTGTCATGGCAAGAATGTAATGTGTTTGTAGATTCATATTGTGACATATGTGTGTTGTACAGAGATCGTTGTTTTTACATTTTAACTGATTAAATTCTTACTTAATGGTTTGACTATCTGAATTCTATCTAAAGAGTACATCCCTGGTTTAGTTTTATAATTCTTTTATTTTTATATTATTTTATAGTATAATATTTATTAGTATAATATTTAATAGTTATTTTCTTCTCCCAAGTACTTGCCAGTCAATCCTCAAGCTTGTCTTTGGACTTTTTCTAGGTATCCTTAAAGTGCATATGACAGATTAGACTACAAATGTCACTAAAGCATAGTAAACATCATTATATTCAAGATTTTACTAAAAAAACATGTCTATTTACTTCTTGGTTGGACACAGGTAGCAGACATGACATACATAGACATCATATCCATAACAGTTACCTAGCAACCAAAGGGCCAAAAGGGGCCAAATTGCACAATCGTTTGGATAAGAACAAATAAATCTTTATTTTGTTAAATGATGGTTCAAACTGCCTTGTGTGTAAATTGTCATTGTAATTTGGATGGATTTTCCGTGTTGACATAGGTAGAGGTATCCCATTTTAGAACTCACCGATACTTCCTGTATTTTTGTACTTTTATTTTCAATGTCTGTGTAATCCCTCAGTTGTCCAGGTATGATACATAGTAAAAAGTAAAAGTCCTCAGAACTGAAGAAGCCTCTTGGATGAGCGACAAAACGTCTTCACTCTAAAATTTTGTCCAGTTGACAAAATTTAATTTTTCTTTTGCTATTTTCTTTTCAACTTTTTTCCCCCACAAACTGCCAATTGACTGTTGTAAAACTTTGATAAATATGTACCACATGTACCAGTACTATTCCACCAAACCAAGTAACAATTAGAAAAACACAAAAACAGTTATATGCACTTGAATTAACTATGTACGATCATATTTAGGGTGAAGGTCTCTCTAGGTCCGTGAAAGCTCTTGTGTTTGGGATGATTTGAATAACCACAAGCAAAATATATAGCGTAAATAATTTATTCATGGTACAGTGCTATAGTGATACACTATATAGCTGATGCCCATTTTATATTGCATTGATGCATATGAAACACTAAACAATTTTGAACATTTGGCTAAAATAATGCAAAAAAATAGTCCTAAATTACTGGTCCTTTTTGTCTGAAACACCTGGTTGATTCTGTGGAAGAAATACAAATATATCATGGCCTTTCTGTCAGATTGGTGCACAGAGCTTGCGTTTATTTTTACCTGAAGCTGATGATGCTCACTCAGAAGTCTGTCGTACTCTTGAGCCAGACCTTTGGCCTGTCTCCTCATGGCCTCCACCTCTGCCTGGGACCTGTGCACAGCTGCATGCAATATAGAAAACAGGGCTTTCATGTACAGTATATACGGTACTATGCTTGAGAGACTGCAGACTATAGTCTGCCTCAAGAAATACCATATGTTCAGAGGTATCCCATTGCAATCCCACAGTACAAGAGATCCATTACATTACAGATTCACAATAATAACCTGAAAAATACTTGTCATTGCTCACCTGACTCTGAAGTCTTTAGCTGACTTTCAAGCTTCTGAATTTCCAACTTAAGCTGCTGATTTTTGGCTACCACTGTCTTTTCCTCATCAAGCAGTGCCTGGGGACCATATGAATCAAAGTCAAATTATAAGATGAATAACAGTGTATTCCACATAAGATTCTGTAATGAAACTAGGGTGGTCCAATATGGACTTTTTGAGATGATACCAATATTTGACTTGCTGTTGTGATAATAAATATTAGATATTACAATCCATAGCAAGGCCCACAGATGTATGTTATGTTATGGTAGTTCAGCAATTAACTTCTCACTGTTATGAAGATAATAACAAAATTATTTTTATTATTTATCTGGGATACAAAGGAAATTGTGGCCTCACTATGTAAACATACAGGTATAATGTTTTGCCTAATTGCTATTTCCATTTTCTACATTTTTTTCCATTCTCACTAGTCTGTTGGAAAAAAAAAACCCCAAATCTGATAAGAATGACAGGATACAGAAGCCTACATATCGCCCAGCCCTAAATGAAACATATATTTAGATTGTTATGTATATTTGCACTCCTCACCTGTCTAAGCCTCTCATTGTCCTCTTTGTGCTGTTTCACTGCATTTGTCATATTGTCCATTTGTTCTTGGAGGGAAGCGCTGTTCTCTGCACTCACGGCAACTTGGTTTAACAAGGTCACAACTCGACGCATTATTCTGGCATATGCATTTCAGAAATAGGAAACAAGTATAAGATTATATACATACAAATCGGTATGTGTCGGCACTCTAAATGATAAATATAGGCAAATCAATAACACAAACAGCCAGAGGAAGATAGAGAAGCCAGAGATGTAGAGGTTTCTTTGGGCTCGGAACAGCTTCATATGCACATGGTCATACGCACTGGGGTTGACCTTGGCGTCCAGCAGGGGATTCGGTCCGGAATATTTCTGCACCTCATGGACTGCATCTGAAAATTGGCCAAACCAGACAAGTGATGTGCTTGAATGTTGTTGAAGACAATGTTACACCACTTTTGAATGGCAGCACATGGCGCGTGACTCTGTGCCGTCTGCTTACCTAGAAACAGGACAATAAGGACCATGGCCATAGTAAAGAAGCATTTGTTCCAATAAGGGCTGAGCCAGTTCCAGATACCCCAGCTGAAAACCCGCCCCCACCTGGAAGTAGGTTAAAAGGACATTCACAGTGCATCTCACCATTGAACTGGGCACAGCATCTGCTAAAGGATAAGATGAGGGCGCCATCTGCTGGGCATAAACACGAACTATACCAAAATATTATGATGTTATTTTTAGAAGAAAAATTTAATGTTATTAGTGTGAAATTAAAGTCGTAGTAGTAGAAAAAAGGAAGAAAAAAATTTCACTCACAAATTTTTAACAGACAACAAAATGGCAAAATCTACCTTTACTAATTTACGACAGAAACAAAAATATTAGAGTGTCTTATTTGGTTTTACCTTTTAGCTGATATGAATGGTATACATAATATCACGTTCGCCACGACTTCTACATAGAGAAAAAATGCCACTGCGGTCCACTGCAGAGTCATAATGTTACACTTATGGATGACCTGCAGAATAGAAAAGGAATACAATAATAATACAAAGTAAATAATGTGTATTAATAGAATCTTGGAAATGGATTTTTACAAAGTACAAAGATTTAAAGTAGGCAACAGGAAAGACACACCACTCAAGACATAACACCTATGCTACATTCAACTGTAGGATTGTAAAATAAAACGTAGACTACAGTGTACAGACACATTAGTAAGTACGCAGGATTCACGTGGGCTACAAATACGCAGTTCTCTTACCTGCTGGTTCAGAAGAGAGTGTTGGGAAGTCCAAACAAGTGCACGTTGAACAGCTGCGGTGCGCGCCCACAGCCAGAAATAAAACGCCATCTGACTCCACTGGTAAGTCCCCGTGGTAAAATCACATGGATACAATGGTCACATTTACCATGGACCCAGAGAAATGAAACACAAGTCTGATTTAGTTCAAATAGCTAAACCACGTGTCATTTTTCGAATGAGTGATATTGATTTGAATAGGCCTCTGTGCCAAATTGAAACAATCGAACAATTTAAGGATAATTAAGGATTAGGCCATATTTTGAAAAGTTGTGATATCCTAATTGGTGTTGCAAATGGAGATCATTTGTAGATTGGCCACTAGAGGGCGAAATCCTATAACCTAACGACGACTTATGTTTAGCGTGCAACTTTCCTTTTAATGTCGACTAAATGATGCAGAGTACCTACCCCAAAACAGCCCTGTTCTAATGTGATACACTGTGGCCTGCATGCGTGCGCTTTTTAAAACATGACAGTGTTAAAGGTGCACTGCAACCTCTCCTCTGTGGAGGTTCCCCACATGCTTGCCTTCATGGAGATGTTATTGCTTTGCCTGAAATATTTCAGAGTGTGTCATAAAACTTATCTGTCTTGCATTTATTCAATTACAGGTGTTTTATTGCTCCAGGCTTTATTATTCCAGGCTAAGCTATAACATATTTGATCATACAAGCAGGTGGCGGACCCTCCAAAGTTACATAGTGCACATTTAAAAGTGGAAAAGAAATCTATTCTTTAACTATGACTATAACTATTCAGAAGGGGGCGCCACCTCCCGCAGTCTTGAGTAATGTGCATATGGCTTTGTTTGCAAAGGACTTCAGCTTTATTACTGAGATGCACAAATCCACGTTTATTTTGGGTAATGCAATGCTGGCAACAAATAGTTTGGATCAGGGGGTTGCCCATTGAGCTGGATATAAATAGGTCTGTTGCCTTCGTCTGTAATTGCACACAGGAGAGTGAAAGGAATAACTCTTTCTTTGTGGGTTTGAGATAAAAGTGGTGTATTCTTAAACTCCTGACTCGCATTAGTCTTGTACTAAAGGATTGTGTGCACCTTGTCACTGGTCCACTCCTCTTTGAGTCTCCAAGTTGCATCTGTTGAATTCAGACACTATTGCTTTAGTGGATTCTGCCCTTCGCCGCATTAAGCCCATTCATCTTGGCTTCCTCTGAAAAAAGAACCTGATATCTGACTGCGCTTTTCACCGGGTGTCTCAGGAGTGTCAGGGAGGAAAATGTTTACAGCTGCAGTCAGTGTGATAGCTTTTGGAGAGAGGGAAGAGGAGATGACGGACGAGGAGTGAATGCACTTTGATTGCTCCGCTCCTCAACACCATCCGCTGCTGAGGTCATGGCTCGGGGGACCGGCCAGGACAGTCATTACAGCGAAATGCCCGCAATAAGCAGATGGTCAGGCCGAGGTGGTTGTAAGCCAGGCCCAGTGCGCTAACCTGAGAGGGCCTGTTCATTTTTCATGCTAGTAGTACAATCACTGTCATAACCACTGGGCCTTAAGACATTGGAACATGCAGTATCACATGAGGAGATATTGAGGTTCTAAGTCTAAGTTATGATATGCCAGATATGACAAAACAATGAGAACTTAATGGAAGTTAAAGGTGCACTGCGTAACCTCTATGACAAATTGTTTTTCCTAGAATGTTCCACAGCGTGGCATTGAACTTATTTATCTTCTAGTTATAAGTGTTTTTATTGCTCAGAATTACCTTTAAAACATAAATTCGTACATACTGAACCGACCTGTAACTTGCAAGCATTTGGTGGCCCAATTGTTGAAGTGGTGATAGAGAAGAGAGATTTGGTGGTGAGGAGGTGGTACAGTGGTGATGGGAGGAGTAATGTAGTGCAATAATTGTGATGATTGTGAACTCATGTGTGAGTGGTGGCTGGGTTTCTAAAAATCAAACGATATGGGTTTTTCTGCAATACTAATATTTTAGAATCCAGAGTGGCCAATGGGCGATTGATTACCTCTGCTGATAATTTTGTGTCAATATTTTGTGTCAATTTTGATATTTATCCCCACAATATTTTATTTGAATTGACTATAAACTAGAATTGAAACTAGATACTCATTTGAGCAAGTATCAATACTAAAAAAGTCACACTCACAGGACAGAAATGAGCCTTTCCTGAATAGCTGTAGAATGATCTTGAGCTATATCAGAATGAGTATAAGACCACATCGACTAGTACACGCTCATAGACCACTATGGAACCTACCTAGACGACTGAGGGATCGCACAGACATAAGGCCACGTGGTAATGTAAAAGAAAGTGCTACAATTTAATGTTGAAAGTCACATTCTATTGTTTTTTTATCGTTGTGGTATCGAAATTGGTGTTGAGTATCGAGCCTATCCCTAAATTTTAGTATTGCGACAACAGTCGGCTGATACCAATATTTTAGAATCCAGAATGGCCGATGGGTTATTAATTACCTCTGCTGATATTTTTGGGTCAATATTCTGGACTGATTGAGATTTTTTCCCTCAAAATATCTTATTTGAAATTTATATGACTATAAACTCAATTTTTGTCTACACTGTGCACTGCTCTGCATAATAAAAGTATTATACATCCACAGCCCTGGTTAACTACAGAGCTCTAGTCTTTCTGTTAGGCGGGCGGTCAGCACAAACAAAAAAGTGGTGATGCGCTTGGTGTTGGTGATTTTGACTGAATATCTTAAATCAGACATATTCTGCAAAATCAACATTTCAGGGCTTTTAACCATGTTAGAGTTTTTTCCCATCCTCATTTACCCTCTCAAAGTTGTATTTGGAGTGATTTGTGCATGTTTGAGCAATCTTTAATTGCTTGTTTTGAAGACGCCATATTGCCGATCAACCCCGGTTTTCACTGTCATCAGCATACGCCCACTGCTCTGTACTTACTTTGTTCTCCAGTTTTATTTTCTTAATCGGTGATAGGCGTAGGACTGATACAAATGAAAAAAAATCTGCTACTTGTTAGAGTGATGTGCAGCTATCCATCGGAGGTGTCGACAACATCACGGCTCTTTGTTGTGATGACATTTACGGCGACGCCAGCTTCCATTGGAACGCATAAGTCAGCAGACTTGGTTTTTTTTTTTTTTATCAAGTCATTTTAGATGAATATTGCGATTTAAAATGTGCAAATTATAGCATAATGATCCATGGGTGTCATCGTTTATAGCAAACACAAGCACGATATGTAATATCTCAATATTTTTCTCTTGAGTTATTGCAAATCTATTAGAAATGTGCATGACACGCCTGTAAATGTCTTGGTTGACATTTAATTACCATAAACTCTGCTGTACATTTTTGTACTGCGTCGTCCTGTGTACACACTGATAGCTAGCTTGCTGTAGTCTCCACACTTGAGAGGTGCTAAACTGTAAACAGAAGAGGAGGTAACACTGTGAGTTTGAAGTCACTGTGGGACTAGTTCAAATAAAAAATCCATTCATTTGACTGGACTCTCCCACTCAGGTTAATCTTTAGCAGTTGTTCTCTGATAATATGAATCAAAGCAGTTGGTCTGCGCTCTGCTGCTAAATTGGTGAAAAGGCTTTTCTTGTTGTATATTGTACAAAATTAATTGGGATGACCACATGGTAAAGAATCCTGTTATGTTCTCTCTCTGGAAAGTCACTGGTTGTTAACATGTATTTGAACAGTCCAAATAAAGCAACAACATCTTCATAGAGACAAGCAGGTGGTGGACCCTCCACCAGAAAAGTTACAGTGTACCTTTAAGGCAGAATTTTCAGAGAGATATTATTCAATTTAGGGTTTCAGGAGATACAGTGGGCATAAAATATATCCTGCAGCATTCATTTTAGACTGAAATGTGAACTGCTAAATTAATACAACTTGTAAGTAAATTAAAAAAAAGTTAGCTGATTTTACAATACCCAGAGCCGGGATATTGCTGTTTACAAATGACATAATATTGCCTACACAACTGCAGATTATGGTGGCCATTCAAACTGTGATTTTGATTCGATTGCTATTCATCTTGTGGCCCTATTATGGGATGGTATATTCTGGCTGAAGTCCCTATCCTCTCTACTAGAAACCATTTGGACTTGGACATCTGCGACCGTGACTCACAATCACCAGTCTTTAACATGAGGCCACACCAGGACACCACAAACTATTCTTCTCTATTGTTCATTAGATCCAATACATACTAGTGCAGTACTGTCAGACAGAGCCCCCCCTTCTCGCTCTCTCTCAGAGTGGTGGAATAATCAGAGCTGGAGGGCACCAGTGTCTGCTCTCTCTCACACACACTGTGCCTGACACTAGCTTGCTGCCCCATAAAACAATTGGGCTGACACTCGGCTCTGTAGACACATGCTGTTTGTATCCACACGGAGACGGGCAGGTGCACATAAACACGCAATAAGAACAGTCTGGGCACACTGCCATGCAGACTCATCTCTTTCACTATTGCTCATTTTGGCTTTTGTGGGTAATAAGCTTGTTTCTTTTATGGGAACCAAATCTTCAAATGAACTGCATTTCTTGTTAGGTGTAAAATCGTACTACTACCAATGAGCATATAACCTTGACTAATGTGATTTTTTTTTCCATCAAAAGATTGTGCTTTCGTTAAATTTGCAGTGCTTCTAGACTACTGAGCAAAGGTCAGTTTTTAAAGGTGCTCTATTCAACTTTTCTGAGGTGGAGGTTGCTACTTGGAAAATGTTATTGCTTTACCTGGAATGTATGGCATTAAACATATCTATTTTGCATTTATTCAATTACAGGTGAGCAGAGTCAACTCTCCACAGATCTGATCTGTACCTGGATACATAACACACTGTGGAACATGCAAGCCAAAGCAATCCTGTACCAAAAAGGTAACATAGTGCACCATTAAGAAATGATCATTTATCAATGCACAAAGCTGCACAAAATGAAGCCACACCTTGTTAAGCATAGGCCATTGTCAAAGCATCAGTGTGTCATGTTAACCTTGCCAGCCAGAACCACACACTTTGACAAAACTTTACAAAGACCTATGGGTCTGGATCTGTATCCTGTCTCCCCAATTCCAGAGGGTATGATTGACAGGTGGATTAACCAATGAGAGAGACGCATACTCTGTTCTGGTAAAAACAAACATTGTGGTTTAGGGGGAAAAAGGAAAGGAAAGGAAAAAAAAAACAACAACACAGAGGACTGAGAATCAGCGCAGATTTATGCAGAATCAACAGTCGAAGCCCTAAACTGTTATTTATCTCAGGTAAAAGAAGTTACATGTTCTGTTCTGAATAATACGAGAATTTTTTAAAGGAGATGTCTTCCGCATTTGAGAAAGTGGTTGGACCGTCCCATTTTAGGGCGGTGGTTTTTTATCCTCTATGGTCTGATTCCAAACCCTTCTGCATTCAAATACAATGTAGAAGTGACTGGCTGGTCAGTCATGTGCCATTCAATAACTATCATATCATGGTTATTATCATATGCTGATTCACTAGTTTTCTGTTTAATAATGCAGTTTTATGCTCAAACGCAGACAGTTTCCCTTTACCTAACAGCACTGTCACTTTTGAGCAGTACTTTTCTTTGCTTGTCCTGTTTTGCTTTTGCTAATGCAGTTGCCCAGTGATGCAGTGTGGGTAATGAACAAGGAGAGCTCTTGTGTACCATTAAATGTCTGTTTCTCACTGATAACCCACAACGGCAATCTGCAACACATTGATTTAAAAACAGATGCTAGATACTTCCTCAACAAAACACGATATAGCCATTTTAACACAAAGCATTACCTCCTTTTCCCTTTGCCCCCACTCTCGTAAGTCTACTGAAATCATTTTTTTATCAAACCCATAAATCTGCCATCTTGTATGAAGTGTCTTGCTCAAAACGTGGCTTGGTTGAGATTTTGGATAATGACCACGAGTTGCTATTTGTCACTGAGTTGCTGGCTGTCGCCTAATTCACTTTCTTCTCCTCATCCCAAGCAGAATCAGAGTTGAGTGTTCGCTGACCTAATACAATAATGGCCCCAAACAGACAGAATAATGTGATTTTCTCAGCTTTTATTCTGTGTCTGTGGCAGGAGATGGAGAGAGAGAAAGAAGACTGAGAGAGAGGGGAACGAGCCACGGACACAGCACGGCGATTGGAAGGACGGCCATTGAGCACGGGGGCCCTATAATGTATGATGTGATAGAGGTTCCCCAGGCTTCGGGCTCCAGTGATGAGAGAGAGAGGGAGGACACAGATGGGTCAAGTGATTGTAATAAGGCTCACAATGAAGCCCTGCTATTGACCCGCTCATCAGTGCAAGTTGGAGGTTAGAGGGACCAGCCACTATCGTCCGATACGCTAACAGCTAACCAGGCAGACACACTGACCTTGAGGTGCGCCCCCCCGGGTGCTCTTGTCAGCTACCTCCATAATATCTATTATTCAGCTTCAAATGGATAGTATTTTGTGGCAGGAATTTATGAATGCACCGGGCGTATGAGATGTAAGCAAATCAGGATGTTGTTAATAGCAAATCTAATTTAAAAATCAAAGCAAAACAAAATGGCAAGGCGATGTGCGCTCATTGATTTTCTGCTGCAGTGACACAGTAAGTATGGTTTGATAGTACGGCTTCTGTTAATGCTTTGACATTTCAGAAGGAGAAGACAAGGTTGTTGTTGCACTGTTCAAGTCTCATATGAGAAAAGCACCAGGGGATTTTTTTCCTCTTGTCCACAATAGAAACTAGGTCATTGTTCTCAAATGTGTGAGACATAATGAGACCATAAACGGCCAGAGAGAAGCTCATTGACTGTTATCCCATGTATATAGTATTCTTGTTTAAGTCATGCTGCTCATAAGGTCACACAAGTATTAGCTGTGGTAGTGGCAGACTTCAGTGAGCTTTGATAGTCTGTATGCCAGAAGTCTGCTTTGAGCAGATTGAGTATCTGTCGCTGAGAGGGTCAATACGTCCAGCATGCGCCTGTGTTGGCTGTGCTTAAAAGGATTTTTTGGCTCTAGTTTGAGCTCATGATGGAAACTAAAGAGTGACCTCAAAGTCCGATTGGTGCTAATTGTTTAGCTCATTGAGTGCTCATTTTAGAGCACAATCAATGGCAGTGATTTCTGTTCAGAACCCTAATGAAGCTTTGAGCGGCAGCACCTGGCATTTGTGCGGCCTGGATTGGCCGTATATCTGTTTGTTTGTTAGACATGTCCCCTGGCTCACAGTTTCATCTCCTCATAGGTCACTGTCCATCGCTCTTGTCAACTCATGTGCTGCTGGCTCTGATCCCATCTCTGCTCTCAATCACGGCTCTTCCCCGGAGGCACGCGGCATGCACGCTGCTGTTTACAGCGGCTCATAAAGGAGCTCTCTCCATCAATATTCCCATATCAGTTCTGTGAGCACCACACCGCACACTGAAGAACAGACCCAGTGTAATCAGTGTGTGGCAGCGCACCATCTAAAGGGCTCTTCAATCCTCCGCTGTAAAACAGCACTCTGGAATAAGCTCATTACTGACAGTTGTGTGAAGGCATACGTATGCAGTCCTACAGGACGAAAACTAGAATGTAATGCTTGACCTGTATATGCATAGTGTAGAAATGAGCTGCCAGACGAAGCTGAAATGACTTTATATGCTAATGAAGCCATACTTCTCCATCTATATGAGCTCTATGCCTGCACGTTCAGAAGAAAAAAAGTTTTCATTTTTTTCTCTCAGTTGAATCCTGTGATGGCTTTATGAATATATTACTCTATTTGGGCGATTTTATATTCAAATGAAGTAAAATAAGGTTGGCTTTATTATAATATCTCTGCAGGAGAAAAATGTAATTTTCTCATCTTATTTGACAAACACTGCACTACATGTATTATATTGAGACACTCACAGAAGAAAAACGTCATTAACTGCTGTTTTGACTTGTAAACAGAATCTTTTATTAGGCTTAAGACGTTTGCACTTGTTTATTGCAGTACTGATTTGCGTATTGTGTGAACATAGTTGCTAGACTAGCATTATTAAAGTCAAACAACTTTGTTTTCATCATTTTGCTATGGGAACGTTTAATAACTGAAAAAAAAAATAAAAGCAAAACAAAGCAGAACTTTTTCAATTCATAAGTATAAACTGTTTTAAAGTAAGAGCCTGCTTTCATTGCAGTGCATCACTGTAAATCGTTCTCCATCAACCATAACAGAAATACAGCAGCCATAGATTTTCCATTTGGCTCAAACAAGTGACTGCTAAAGTAAAACAGAGAGGGTTTGGATTACATCTGGTCTGTGTCAAACAAAATGATGAAAACTGATGTGTGCTGTTGTGTCTGTGGAGTGTTTAGGTTAGCCCTAAATGAGTGTTAACAGCACTCAAGCTTATAAAACAGCAACATGGCGTACAGTACTCCTGTCTATACCCTGCATGTCTGACCTGTCTGTTCTCCTCATATCTACAGTTACATTGGGATCGGAGGGTCATCCCCCACTGGACTTTAGGCAATAAGGTCAGTGGTCACTGGGGATTGGTGTCAAAGCAAGGGGCACATTGATGAATGGGAGTAATCTCACAGCTGTTACAAAATCACAAACAGTTTACTTGGGTGAGGGGGGAACAGGAAGCCTTTTGCTGCTTTAGATGAGAGAACACAAAATGTATTATAAATATCTATATATACAGATACGCAACAACTCCTAATTCTGTCTCTCTCTTCCTAGTAGTATGTACGCGATGTCCTAGATGTTGCTACGGTTACAAAAGCCATGCAGTATCTACATTACAGTATATAGTACATCTAAGAAATCTACTTTTGATCTCAATAAATAGTAATAAATTATCCAACGTCACCTCATTCTATACATCCTATTGCACATAATATTTACATTTCTGCTTTGGATTAACATGTTCCCTTTTTCATCATGACATATTGTCAGTGTAGCTGCTTTATTGACTGCATACTGCATTAGGAGAATGAGTTCACTCCACATCTTCAGAAGATAGACACTTCTGTCTGGCATCTTTGTCGTCAAAAGTCACCTTTTTGTTCCTCTTTGGATCTATCCAGGAGTTGTGTATAATGGCATTGTTTGGAGTGGGGTCTGCTTCAATGATGGATACCACACGCTTCTTCATTTTGCTTTTTAACACTTTCTGGAACTTCTGCCTGGTGAAGGCATACAGTAGTGGGTGAAAGATAGTAGTCCCATAGGCCATGACCAGGAAGCCTAGTCTGAGTTTGACCATGAGGTCACTGGGCCCCATGCTTAGAATGACTGTGTTAAGCACTGTAATGGGCGTCCAG
>KN474860.1:55037-96084 GCA_000787095.1 Periophthalmodon schlosseri
AACCCTCTTCTGGCGCTCTCTGCGCTCCCTGTGCCTCTTCACAGCGCGCCGTAAAGCGATGATGACAGACACAGAGGTCCGCATGCCCAGAGTGGGGTTACGGCTCCCACTGCTCTGGGAGCCGTCTGTTGCCTCCTGCTGCGGCGTCATGGCTGTCATGGAGGGCCGCTTTTTCCTGCGCGCCTTCTTCTTCTGTGAGTTATGGAAGCGCGTGCCAATGCGGATATTGAGCGCCTGTAGGATCTTAGAGTAGGTGATGAGCATCACCACTGCAGTGAAGAAGAATATGGGTATTTGGGCCAGCAGGTGGTAATAGAGTCCTAGTTCAGTGTAGTACTGGTTTGTATGCACTACATTCTCCACCACTGTCTGGTTGAGTTCAGCATGACCCTGGGCAAAGAAGCCCACCTCAATAAAAGGAACAAGGAAACTAACAAAAGATAGCACCCAAATAGCAGCCAGCAAGGCCAGGGCCCGGCCCATAGTGAGCACCCGGTTGGCCGGTTTCACTGAGATGTCATAGCGGTCCAGTGTAATGGCCAGCACGTTTGCAGCCGTGGCAACACTAGCAAAGGAGACACAGGCCTCATGGAAGCAGCAGACCAGAGCAGTGTCCCCCTCCAGAGACAGCAGCACCACCACGATAGTCAGTGGGATGCAGCACAGGCAGATGAGGACGTCGAGCACGTGCAGGTTCATAGTCACTATGTTACTGACCGAGCTGATCAAGTTGGACTTCATACAGTAGAGGGCCAGCACAGTGAGGTTGGAGCTCAGACCCAGGATAATCTCCAACATAAGGAAGCCCGTCAGCGAGACCTGGAAGCTGACGGGGTAGGAGTAGGGGCTGGGGGTGGCCGGGCTCATGGTGCGGCCGATGGGTTCAGTGTTGTCTGTGACCGTGACGTTACTCATGGTGGCTTCTTCTTCCGGCTGGGAAAGGATATGCATTATCCTGCATGTGCGAGAGGAAAGCCCATGTCAGATTAATGCAGCCTCTTTAGATAAGGAAGTCTAGAGTTTGATAAGAAAATACAATTGTTCGGTAGATCAGATAGGCCTATTACATACTTTACGTACTTATACTGGCGCTCTACCAACTGTTATTACCCTATCAATAGGTCTTTTATATCCCTTTCTTTTAGACTATTTCATAGATTGAACACACGCAACACTCTACAGTATGTCAACTTGATCCTTTGCTATTTTGAATAAATCAATCAATCTGCGTTTCTATTTCACAACACATTCCAGCATACCTTTCAGATTATTGAAGTAATAATAAGAGATCAGACAGTGAGATTAAGTAGCTAGCTACTCTGCATTCGTATTCTTGTCTTGTTGCTATTTTAGTCAAAGGTGTAAATATTTCAACTTGAGAAGGCAGACTTCTCACCATTGCGTCTCCAGCTACAGCAGCTGCCTATGGCTCTGGCAATACAAACACACCAAGATGGAAGTTGTTATTTTATGTAATTAATATTGGGTTAGCTGGGAAATGCCATACACAGGCCCCTAGACTAAATTAAAACCCACTGATTAGCACATGCAATATTAAAATCCCACCACTTTCCCCCCAGAGAAATAAATCTAGGCTGAATAGGACCCTAGACAAGGAGAAAATGAAATTGATTTTAGTAATATTTACCCTTCCCTCCAGCACTATCTGAATTGCGGGTCTGTGTAATCAGGCCATGGAGTCCGCGGCGCATCCACAGAGATGAGCATCACATCCAAACACTGCCGATGGAAAGAGAGTATCTGTTCCAAGCAGCCCCTCCAGTCAGGCTCTCCCTTTCACAGCTAGTCTGTCACTGAGCTGCAGCCTGCCAGAACAGCACCTGTCTGAAAAGCCAATGGATTGTCAATGCACTGCCAGTAATATTCTGACCCCAACAGCAGGTGAACTTCCATCCACCTGTCCCCACAAGGAAAGGTGATGCAACACAGGCTATTGTCTTCACAGTTTGGATTGTACGGTTGACAAATGAACAGGAATTATGTGTCAAGCTCCGAACCTCCGCTGCCTGTTTAAATTCTCTTGGTATTCCCAGAAATCATGTAAGCGAGAAATAAACAAAAAACACAACTCTTTCCTTTTGGTGCTCGGAAGGTAGCGTGATCCAAATCTTTGTTGCCATAAGACATCTGTTGTTAAATCAGTTGTATTCCTTGGCCTGTATATTCCATGAGTGCCTTGTCAGATCTCCATAGTAATGTATAGTATGCGCCCCGGAAAGGTCATCACGTCCAGGTTGCATCTCGCTCTTTCTCTCTTGGGAGCACTAATGGGAGCAAGTGTTCACTCTCCAGCTTTCTCATCAGTCTTGGTAAGCCTTGCTCCGGTTGTCACTGACTTATAAACGTATAGCACAAGTCCCGGTTCTCCAAAGCATGTGCCAAACCCTCCATCACTCTGCTAGCATGCGAGGAGACCCAACATCACAGCCCCACAGAGTGTCTAATCGGCGTGACATTCGTGATCAACCGGATTTGGATGCGGACATGAAAAGGGGTGGTTGATTCAACAGTTGGAGATTATCCCAAGAGGGGGGAACGTAAGCTTATGAGGCCTGTCTCCTTTGTACATTTGAGCAGAAAGTCGTGCAATGTCGGATCTCCTTCAGTCATCCATTTTTTAACCTGGAAAATAAGAAAATAAAAATAGTGATTTGAGGAGGCAAGGGGAGTATGCTGATAAAATAAACATATCCAGGACACAGAGGGGACAAGAGAACTAATTAGCATAGCAACAAGACTTTGATATCTAATCGTGTTCTTGTTGCATGGTGCCTGGCGCTCCTTGTCACTACATTAACATATCTGTTGCGCCGAAAACAAAGCAGTAGAGGAAGAAAACCTGTGATTCTCTATGAGATTAGACGACGTAAGATCTGGCAATTCAAGTCGAGTTAAATTATGCATGTAAATTATCCTACATGCCAGCTACCGGGTGATGAAATGGTCACATAAATCTTGGCTATGGGACACATTGTGAGCTGAAGCACTGTGGGATTCCTTTGGGAACTTGTCATAAAAGAGACAGAGCCATCCTCGTATGACAGTCATGCAAAATGTGTAATTGCTTTAGAGGAACATATCGGTCACTCTCCCAAGGTTGTTACTGAAAGGAATGCTACTGCTTAATGCTACTTCTTAGTGCTATAAGAAACTGAGGGTTAGTATTTGTAGTGTTGTGCCAATTTGATAAGCTGAGAAGAAAATGTCAGGGGGAAAGTTGTAATTAGGTCATGCTTTGAAGTTTTGCAGAAGACAGGAGATTTAGAAGCACGTAGTTACAGAAACAAATGCGTTGACAACCGTATGTTTAATATGAAACATGTATGCCTCAGAAATTACATTTTTGTCATGCCAGTTGTCTATTTCTTTCCATTTGCTACTGTTAGTGTATCAGTGTATCGGTTTTCAGAGTAACATTTTCCTTGCTGTCAACTACACTTTACTATATGGTGTTAATCAAAGCAGCAAGTAAAGTGCCCCTTAAACGCACAGGTAAACTCACCATTTGGGGCTAACACAGATGTTCTTCTTGTCTCCAGAAAACCTCCAACAATTTAGGTCGACTGCCACAAACCCTGTCCTGGTCCGGTAGTTGTAATCCTGAAAATATTGATGAATTTCCAGGGGTCACGTCAGCTCCAGATGTTGGTCAGTGCCACAGCTGGATAGATTAGTCCCGTGCTTTGTGTTTTTTCCTCTTCTCCCTATTTATCCCTTTAGCTCTTGATCACTGTCACAGCTCACAAACTCTGGTGTTGCGCTGCGTGTTGCTGTTACTGTCTGGATAAGTGTGCAAACCACCGGAGTCTGTATCTCTCCCGATCCATCCCGCCCTCCCTCCCTCTCTCTCTCTCACTGCGGAGGTTTGCAGTGCTCCCCCACTCCTGATTGGTCTTCTGTAATAGGCTTAACCCTTTACTGGCTCAACACCGGCAAGGTATTTCCTTTTTGTTTCTGCCCACACATTCAACATTCCAAATCACATCCCCATGCACGTATATAGTAGCAGCTCTTACTGGGTTTTTTTTCTACGGTGAGTTGTCCATAAGCTAAAGCGTGCATGAGAGAACACATGACAGCAAGCATTCATTTGAATTGTCAATCTGTATAGAGGAAGAAGTCATGTGTGCTGTGGGGGAATGATGAGGATGGAGGGGCGGCATAGACAAGCAATATTTTTCATATCCAATTGCAGTGCACTCATAGCTCTTAATATGCGAGCAGGCATGACAGTAGTAGAAAACATTTTCACAGCGGTGAGCGGGAGATTATGCAGGCGAGAATCAGAAGTCAGAACTGGAGAATATGGAAGAATCTCCCTGTATCTGATTGATAGTTTCAATTAACTCGCTCTGTCAAATCGGTAGGGGCTTGACCACCCTCTATTCCTTTGTCAAGCCTCATTTGTCAAGTGCAATTGTTGCCAGGGGGGCATCCGGATACCTGGTGAAAGTAGGAGGAAGGGCATCTGTTGCGCTATCAGATAAACTAATGATTGCAGCTCATGAGGAATACAACAGGGCATCCTATTTGTGCAGTGACAGTCTAATAATTGTGGTTTAGCGCGACTTGGGGATGTTCTGCTTTTAAACGTAACTCCTGGGAACAGATACAGAAAAGGGGCCATCTAATAGGGGGGGATGCCACTGTCTTGGTGGTAAGGAAGGGAACGGTCTGTCAGATAATCAATGTGTTTAAATAAATGGAAGTTGCAAATTTGTTTGTGAGCTGGTAAATGTGCACAGCCATGGGTTAAAAAGCAAGCATCTCGTTTGGCAATGAAAAGGAAAGCAGGTCTTGTCCTTCTATGTTACAGACATTAACCTTGAATTCTATGTAAAGTGGAACAGTGTACATTGCTTGTTGGTTTGTTGGCCTGTTGTCATTATAAGCCATATTTATGTATATTTTTACGTAAATTAAAAAAGCAACATTGGCAATACAAAGACAAATGAACATACCATAAATAATGTCATTTTGGTGTGAAATATGAATCAAACTCAAATTTCTGGAATAGTTATAGGACTGTGCATTTAATCGAATTTTTATCAAGATCGAGATTCAGTCATTTCTTATCATCAATGATACGCTTGGGTCATTTTAATTGAGAGATCAACAGCCAATCCTCTGTCAGTAAAAATATGTATTTTGAAGCAGAATTCAGAAATTTCAATATATTTTGCAATGATATATTGTCTATCTGTGTTCTAGGAATTGATATTTAAAGCCACTGGTACTTATTTTTGTAATAAGGTAAAATCAAAAATCAGAAATTGTGTTTCATCTTTAATTTGGTAGATTTGCTTCACATATATTATGTGGTCAATGAAAGCTTGTCTCTTGCCTTGCATCTGCCAGTATCTTGACATCATTCTCGGGTGGACTGCCCCTTATGTCCCAGAGCCATTACAAAAAAAAATACGAAAATTAAAAGAATGAATAATGCATCCACCATTGTTGAAATGTTACTATATTGACATTGCATTTGACATTTTCAGCTGACCGCCATGTAAACAATAAAGGTTAGGGACACAACCTCAGTTTTGCCTACAGCTTACAAGGAGTGTTTGGATGGTTCTCACTGTGTTTCTTTCTACTTGTTAGAAGAAGGCTGCTGCTGCTTACGGCTGGATTAAGATGAGGAGATACGTTCAGATGTTAAGCCTGTCATTAACTCTAATTCTCAGCAGATCTTCACACTGCATTATGAGAGGCCTGGCATGTGCTTCTCCACTAAATGAATACATGTGCTTCTTCCATGTAATGATGTTGTGATCAAAGTAACAGCTTGTAGCTTTGTCTTAGTATTTGCATATGGGCTCTTAAGCATTTCAGTTTGTCTGTATTTTGATTGGTTGATCAACTTCATGACACTTCATGCCTCTTATGACCTTTGTTAAATAAGTTTGTATTTCCATATTTTGACAACTTAAACTTCACTAGAAAAGTGTCCATGTCCAGACAAGTCACTCGAAAGTTTTTGTACAAAGATGTGTAAACAGTCGGCTGTGAAATCACTGCATTCCCAAAACTTCACAGTTCAAGGCAAGAAAGAACTTCATATTTTATTCCCATTAATATTTCATTCAGTTTTTTTTTTCTCTGTCCCACAACTCCTGATTGATATAACTACAGTTTTCTCCCCTCTCTCTCTCAGAGAGAATGTGCCTAAGCCGCTCCTCCCTATTTCACATTTGGAGTGATCCAGAGTGAGTTTTGCCTTGGCTGTATAATGTATGTCCTGTGTTTTACATGCTAAACATGCCGCACCTGCATGAGTGGGATGAAGCGACTGGACCCACAGGACCCTGCACTCTGACTTTTATCTCCTTCCTGAAGCAGACTTCCTGCACCTCCATTTAGGGCCACTGTGATTTGCTCCAGATTGACCAGAGCAGAGGTAGCCCTGCACTAATGGACTGACTGTTCTCAAATGTTGTAGTGCTCTGCTGTCGCCTGATCTATTTAAATTTCCCTTTTCACAAGCCCTGAGGAGCTGCTGGGCCATCCCATCACAGATGGATCAGGCAGTAATATGGAAATGAAGAGACATGTGATGCCACTTCGGTTGCTCCATTTTTATTCCCATTTTAGATATCATTGCAATCATTGGTATGTATAATTGTTGTCATCCCTCTCTGAATTAAATAGAAAAACTCAAAAATGACCTCAGCAACATCTGACTTTTTTAAAGCTCATAAAATCTTGTCATAAGCCGGTGTGTGTTGCATATGAGATATTTGCTTCATTTCCTGTGCATGGGCTGCAGTATTGGAGTTCCCCAGGGATGCATTCTCAGGCCCCTGCTGTTCTCTCTGCACTGAGTGCTGTCTGCTTGTTTGCTCATGACACCACCAGTACAGGCTCCTGCTCAGACAAAGACCAGTCTGTGCGCTCACATAAGCCTCATGCCAATGTGGTGCCAGGACAAGCACCTCCTGTTTGTTGTTCAGTGAGACAAAAGAGCTGATGGAGGACACACATCTCCAGATTAATTCAATTTATATTACTCTGATCTACATCACTTTGACCAGAGACTGACTGACTGCTGTGTTGTTCAAGGTCACTGTTGAAGTCAAGCTGAGACTGGAAAATAGATTACTTACTTTTCTACAGCCGCTATGTCAAACCCAATTATTATTATTATTTTTTTTACTTTTTTCACAAAATGTTTGCACGTATGGTTCTTGTCACAGTAACAAACTTTGAAGTTTATATTTGAAGTATATATTACTACAGAAACATCCTGATAATCTAGTAAATAATATTAGGTAGGAGTTAGTAGTAGTTACTTACTGTTGCATAAAAACTGCTGACTCTATAGATTAGATCTGTGCAAACAGATGTGTTTAAAATGTGAACTTTGAACCTCATCCTTTAATTAAAACTTACATTTGAAATCTAATCATGATCACAATTTTGTCGTAATACTAAAAAGTGCACAGAAAAATGCACAGTATCCTTTTGATACAATAATTAAAATAATGGCCCTACAAGACAGTTTTCCTCAATGATAACTTAAAAAACGTTCTACCATATCTATAGGTCTCTCTCCTGGCAGTTATTGGATTGTTTACTTTTTCCAGGTGTGTTGTTGACGCTATGCTCCTTGGCTGTGGCTGCGGCTCACTGTCCTCCACCACTAAGAGGGATAACCTTCTGGACCTATGCAGTCAGCTCAGCGTGAAGAAAACCAGAAACTCCTCCTGACCCCGAATGACCCTACCTCTGCCTCTCACACTCATCAGGGCTGGCACTACGCTTGAGTCCGCACCAAGCCAGCACACTGACTGACATCCACAAGGTAACATCAGTTTTCGGTCAAAAACTATATTAGTCAGTAGAGATTATACTAAATACTGAGTTGACATCTAAGTAGGTGTAGCTGCTATTGACAAAAATGAACATCTTGATATTTTGTTTAGATTATCCTAATGACAATAATCTGGTTCTCATTTTACACACTTAACTTTGATGTTTTTTTTTGGTCTGTTCATTTGGTAATTTAATGTGATTTAATGTTGGAACACTTAAAACATTAGCAACAGACATTCCATATCTGTAGATGATAGAAATGCCAAATGTTTTCCTCCAAGCCTGAGGCTAAGGTGTTAGTTACAAGTAATTGGATTAATTTCATTACCCTTTTAAATTGAGTGTTTGGCTTGAAAATTTGATTTACGTTAATTACATTTTCATTGCATTGTTTTGGAGTATTTGACAGCAGACACTTGAACTGAGACATTTAATTAACCTAATTCTTAATTAACTCAATGTACTTCTCTGTTAGGAGGTTGTTTTATCCTATTATACAATGCTGTGGTTGTAATTCGCTTCTATTGTAATCGATCCTCATGTTATAAAGTTTTAGAGAGATTATCCCTATAAAAGACTATTGTAAAGTAGAGATATAGGTAGATATAGGGGGTGTGACTTTTTTCAGCGAATATAGCATTTTCAAAAGGATAAAAGATAACACGTTGAGCTAAATGAACTAAATTATGTGTTAGCAATTAATACCCCATTAATATCCCCTCTTTAAAATGTCTTTGTTTTTGAGTATTGTTATAGAGCAAAAAGATATATCAGGATATTAATTTTTGTCAATACAGCCCATCTCTATTGTAAAGCCAGCTGTTAACCCCATCACTGAGTTTTCCATATCCTTTTGGCCTCTGCACTCTCCCTCACACACTTGTTTAGGTCGCCTCTTTTGCTTTTCTTAGCAAGTGACCGAAGCACGTTTTCGTCACATAGACCCCATCAGGCCCTCAGATGTGGGCCACTTCCTGTCATGGCCGCACATCTGTTTACGTTAGAGATGTCAGAGTGCGTCGGCCAAGGCGTGGGAATGCCGGGGAGCACGTAAGGGACCCCCCAGTCTTCAGGGGAAGGGGGAATGTGTCTTGGGGACAGGCACGTAGGGGACAGTGACATAGATGGATTGACACTCGTCCCAATAGGCGGTTGGCTATTGGAGCACTCAGTATTTGGGACATTACTGCTGTTATCCGCTGGGACAAACTTTTCCTTTTTCTCTCAGCTGTTCAAATCATCTGCATCCATTAAATACATCCTCTGCATCCTCATACTTCCAACAACTAATTTAACAAATTATGTTACATTAATGCAAAACTATAAATCATAAATATTGAAACTGTATCAACAGTTACATTTTTAGCTTTTATATAGTTATGGCTGGCCCATTATTTGTTATGGTCTCCAGTCATCTTAATGGCATAAAGTATTTCTATTTAAGGTTCATTTCAGTCTTTTGATTTGTACTTTTAAGTTGGCATATATTTACAGCCTTATTTAATATAAACTTTGGACTATAGCATCAACACTTCTTTAAAGTTCTATTTTTATCCAGTCTTTGAACTTTCATTAACTTCGTGTAATTGGGTTAGCGATCTTATTTGCATATATGTTTCTGTCTAATCTCTGTCCGCTTTATGCTAAGTACAGCGTTGCCCCGGAGGCCATATAGAGCTGGCTGCTAGCGTGTTGGTTTGTCATTAAGATTTGAGGCTGCCATGCTGCCGCTGCCCTAATCCTGTCAGCAGCAGTAGCTCTTCTGGCTGACTTAAATACACTCTCTTATACCCCTGTATGTGCAGCCTGCTCCAGGAGCACAACAAAGTAGGGATCCCCTCCTTTGGTGGAAATGATCTACCACAGGCTACAAAGACCATTAGGAGCTAAGGCCGTGGCATACAGACACCACAGTCTTAATAGAGCACACTGACATTTAGTGCCATTTTATGCCATTGTCACAGAGCTGTTCACCATTATGGAGTCACTGATGGCATTTGCCTCAAGTCATTTGTCTGTGTCATGTTCGGTGGCCTTAGCACCGGGCACCTATCTTTGGAATGATCCCATGACACTTAAGTGAGATTGATATATGTAGAACTGGTTGATTGTCAGTTGAATTATTTTCATTTGGTTAATACACACACCACAATTTCTTTGTTGTAAATATAATTTTTTATCTTTTTTCTTTCACTTTTTGGTGTCACAGTAAACCAGTCACACAGTGATTTGGTAGGTTTTTACAGCAGGGATTGTTCCTGGGATAACCAGCTAGATCAGGGTTCCTCATTGCGCAGCTTGCGAACCACGTATGGCTCTCCAAGCCTCAATTGGTGGCTCGCGTGATAGATTGTTATTTAGCCCTTGAGCTCAGGGACTCTGACCTGAGCGGCTTTTCACACCTCTTCTTCGCGCTACTTTCAAAGAAAGCACCAACTAAAGCCTTGTGCCTTTTTTGCGACCGTTTACTTTATAAGAACTGCAAGGTGCATCTTATTTGGCGTTTTATTTGCGATAGATATGACTTTGTTGTTCCTTCGCTCTTCCTCTGCGGAGAGACAGGGCGGCGAGCCATGTGGTTAGTGCAGCCACTTTCTGCTCTCTATGGTCGAGAGTGGAAAGCCAAATAAACTAGCATATGCCTTTACTACAATACAGAGCCACCAGTGTGTGCTTTTTGAGTGTACATCGAAGTTTTCTCCGCTAAAGTCACAGTTCGTGTCTCCTCTCCTCTGGGAAGAGAAAAAGCAGCAGCGCTGCTTCACCCTGCCCCTTTCCCCTCGGTGCGGGTATCCATGGTGACGCCGTCATTCTGGCGCTGGCACTCATCAGTCTGTGAGCTGTAGACACACTCAATCTTAAAAACTTTTTAATATGAATCCAGTTTACTCCTCACTGTCTAATAAGCAGAACATGCCTTTCATGCAGAGTGCACGGGATAGGAGAGTTCAGCATGAAGTGGATTGAGATAATAGTTAGGCCTATCGAAGATTTAGCCTACAGTAAGACAAAGGATAGGAATAATTAGAAACAAATGCTTGAATAGATGGGAAAGTAAAATGCTGTGCACCCAGCCCTAATTAGATGTATACAATTTATTTTGTGCAGGAGACACAGTGTGACTCGCCCATGCTCTTTGGTCAGCCAATGTGGCTCTTGTGAAAAATAAAATAGTGAGGGCCACTGAACTAGATAAACTGACATTAGGGTATAAGTTGTACTTTAGTTGTAATTCTTAATCACACTCGACCACCCATTACTAGCCCCATTGTTATAAAAACACTTTCATTATTGTTCCCTTCTTATGTAATTGTTTCTACATTCTGCAGTTATTTCTTGTGCTAGGTTGTAGTTGCTTTCAATCCAAAGATAAGGACTTGAGCATCAATATGATATAATCGGGTGATCACAGTTCCGGTCTTTGATCAGGACTTGTGGGTGGAACATTGTGGCCTTATGGGGACTCTGCTTGTTTGTTCTCTGATGAGATCTGCTCCTCAGGGGGATGGAGGGATTAGGCTGAAAAGTTCTGAATGTAAAAACTAACAGGACATTCAGTTAGTTATAATGCCACTGTATTTGCATGTCTATGTCACAGGTTTTCTTTGCGAATTTTTGCTGCTTTTATCAAAGAATGTGCTTATTTTCCCCCTTTGTTAACTAATTTAGGCTTGTGAGGGGAAACTTTAAAAGCAGATGGCAATAATAGCTGGCTAACCTTTTTGTATCAATTTTAGAACAGTGTGTGAAATCCAATCGCATCAGCACCAGTAAGTTACCAAATAGTGTCTAAAGATGTTTGTTGAGGTTCTTGGTCAGACAAACAGCATATTCTCTTTTGAATTACCACCACTTACCACTACAGACATATAAATGCACCTTTACTAGATTTTCCTTTAGAATATGGGCCTAAAATGGAACAACAACGTAGGTTTTGCATTGTCATCGACTAAAGACATGTCTTGCTGATCGATTAGTCAAATCAGGTGTGGGAAAAGCTCTCAAACTATTCATTATCTCTATGACCTAACTATTTAACTGCACTCAAAATACTTTAACTGCATTTGGGTTCATGCAAAAACAACTAGTTATACAGAAAAGTACTAGGAAAAAGTGCATTTATATGGAAAAACACAGGATTCACTCTCAAATCTTCAGCTAATCCACTCCTTGCCTTCTCCTTTCTGCTGTTGTGCATATGATCTGACAATACAAGTTTTGGTCAACTAAGTAACGACTAAAGTACTATAGGCCTAATGTATTGGTTACTGGTTAAACAAAAACTTTGGTATAATAATTCTTTTTTTCTTTTGTCTTAGCTCACCATTTTGATGTTTTATTTTCTTTTTTACAAATGCCCCAAAGCACACGCTCCTAGTATTACATCCTGTCAACAAATAAAGCTTGACACAAGACTTTTTGCTTTATGCTTACCTCCCTAAATAGACAGTTTTTTCCAGCGCTCTGCTCCTTCACCTCTCTCCTGTCTTCTCTCTTTTTTCCGGCTTTCGTCCGCTGCACCTCCCGATAATTAGCCGGCGCTACCTGTCGCCTTGCGCCTGTCCCCCTGCACTCGCACCTGTCAGGACAGCTCTCCTGTCGACAGCCCTCCACTAATGGTCCCCCGCCTGGGCCCTGGCTCTGTGCCTCAGCTGCTGCCTCTTCATTAAGACGGACCTGGAGCTCGTGTGGTCCACAGATCAGCACCTATGTCTGAGTCACTGTGGCCAGCTGGGGCTGCTATGAGGTCCTGTCACTAGCTCAGGTCAATACAAAGTGCATGCTCTGCTGTTGGACAATGTGAAGGCCAGGTCTGACCAAGAAATAGGGGGAAAAAGATGTGCATATGATGTTTTCCTTTTCGTGTTTTGTCAGTGGGAATGGTTTAGGTCTTAGGGTTGTCAAAAGTAATGAAAATCAGATACTAATCGATATTAAAACTAGTACTGAAGCTAGATACTCATTTGAACAAATAGCAATGCTAAAAAAGTCAGCAGGACAGAAATGAATCTTTCCTGAATAGCTTTAGAACGATCTTGAGCTGTATCAGAACTAGTATGGGCGACTGAGGGATTACACAGATAAGACCACATGGTAATATAAAAGAAAGTACTATTATTTAATGTTGAAAATCACATTCTGTCTAGTTTAAATAAAGACTGTTATATATTATCATTGTGGTATCGGAATCGGTATTAAGTATTGACTCTATTCCTTAGTATCGAAATCGAGTTTGAAGTAATTAGCTACAAATTAATTTATTTTCATTGATATTTTACTCAAATAATGTTTGTCTTTCTTTGTTGAGCAAATCTTCAAAGGAAAGGTGCCTGCTTGTCTTGTGTTAGAATAGAGGGTAACACTTTTAAATATCTCTGCTTTTCACAGCCTTAATAAAGCACGAAGAATGACTTAATTCTTGATGAACAGATTTTAATGATTCGGGCTTAGGAACTACTTAATTATGGGGTTAAGTTTGGGAGTTAGTGTTTGTGTATTAATGAAGGAGTCACTAAGCCTGAATCAGTCTTAATAAACTATTTGTTCATTATGAAAGTCTTTCTTCATGTGTTATAATAACTGCACTTTAATTATCTTTAATAAAGTGTTACCAAATAGTGAGCAGTCACAGCATTGCAGTTGAATGATGTCCTTGGTGGATTTAAAACACTGCTTTTATCAGTTTAACCTCAAAACACAAAAATAAGTACCGTAAATGCTATCTTTTAATCAGTTGGTTAACCATTTTCAATCATGGCAATTGCCTCTAAAAATAAATAAGACTTGATGACACAGCTCAGCGACGACTGACAAGATAAATAACAAAGACAGTCTGACGTCTCCTTTGTTTCAATCAAAGGAAGTCAATTCTATGTCATTTAGGGACCTCTCCACTGCCTGGATCGTCAGCCTGCCCCGTACTGTAGTGAGAATGTCAATGGGGCTTTTCACTGCCACAGATCACACCTCACTTCCGACAGGTGCTGTAGAAAAGCTATAATCCATTTTGCAGAATTGCTATAATGTCACTTTATTATCTTTAAGAGCAGGAGTGGAGCAGGTGCGCTGGAGGTTGGATAGTGCGTCAGTGTGGCACGACTCCGGGGTGGGTGGAAGGGTACGGGGTGATGTGGTCTCAGGGAGGGGAGGGGGGTGATGGGGGGGCCGTGGGACCTTGATTGTCTGGCTTAGTTCCAATGTATCACAGGGTTGGATTCAGACGTCAGCAAGTCGAAAGTATCAGGGCATAATGTTCAAGGCCTATGTGTGTGACAAGCTAGAAACGCTTTTGCACTGATATACTGGGATCAATCCAGGCTGGGCAAAAAAAAATTTAATCACAATTGTTTTCACCCTTGTGTTGATTACTGTGTAACTTTTCTGGTGGAGAGTCCGCTACCTGCTAAAATGATATTACTTTGCTTGGAATGTTAGTATGGCATTCAATTTTTCTATGTCAACTGTGACATTTAGGTGATGCCTCCAGGTCAAGTTACAAGTCAGATCTGTGGAAAATAGATACGTTTTGTATCTTTACGATACTTTTAAGAGGTAACTAAAGCTCTCTGCATCTTTTAAAAGTTCACACTTCACTGCTGTTGACCTCTCTTAAAAAAGCCCCAAGCTGATCATTGACAATGTTGTAATGATTGGATCTTGATTCAATTAAAATGTGATTAATTACACATCCGGGTGACATGAACAACACAGATCAGTGTTTTAATTAAACTGCATTCTCTCTTGACCTGGTTTGGTCCTGGTTTGATCCCGGTTTATCCCTGGTCCTGGTGTAGTCCTGGTATAGTCTTTGCCTAGTCCAGGTTTAGATCCTGGTTTTAGTCTAGTAGATTTTAGTTTTAGTGTGAACGCAGCCACAGTGGTGGCGATCCGGACAAGTAGAAAAAAGTGTTTGAACAAGGTTGAGCTGGTCTATAAAATCCTCCAGCTAAGATAATCCTGACCAAGCCTAGCAACGAGATCACAGAGATGGGTCCCCGAGCACTGCGCTGTGGTGCTCCCTGCTCCTGAGGAGATGCCCTGGCAGCACTGAAGGATGGGCCAAATGCAGAGAATGAAGTACACCTTAACCTTAACATTAGCTAAATTGTGATGACAACAGGGTCAGAAAATATTTGTTTGATGATGTTATAATTTCAAATAATGGGCAGTGGCTTGTAACTCTCTGTGAGATTCACACTTTTTGAAAGAAATAACCTGAAAATCTGAAAATCCACAAATGTTATTTAGAGATTGGCTTCATAAACTTGCCACATAAACCGTCTGGCTCTCTCTTTTTGAAGCTATTCTGAATTCCATTCCATTTTTTCTCACCTTAGCTCATTTCTGCTGGCAGAGAAGACATTGAACTTTGTGCCAGTTTTTGTTTCATGTGGATAGGCCAGTTACCACAAACCTGGACAAAACATCTGCCTTTTGACAATTAAAATCCAAATCCATTCGGACCTGCCCTGCCTTTTAAAATGTTTTGATGTCATGTGAACACAACTCATCAGTGATATCGATCAGAACAAGTTGATGTCTCAAATAGTGTGTAAGTGTATTATTTGACCTGGTCTAAAAGATACTGGAGCAAAACATACTCAACAACATGACATACAAACATGAAAAAAGTAATAAAGTAACAGTTTAAAATGTACTTAAAGAGTAAAACAGTAAACAGTAAAAAGTATTTTGCACTGATTTTGAGGTCTTATAAGGCTTCAAATGATTTTGATAAAGATTTGTGTTGTATTTTGTTCAACAGAAATAACTGAATCAGTCATTTTTTCTAGCTGCTTTTATTTTTTATATTTTTGTTTGCTCAAATTACAAACCTGTTAAAAATCCCTTGGCCTTTTTGGCAGGTCTCAAACAATAATACAAATCTGGACCTTTCTGTCCAGTTCAAAAATGTAGTTGTAGTAGTGAAGTAGAAAGTACAGATACATGCTCTCAAATGTAGAGAAGTAAAATTAAAAAGTATCCACTTTAAAATTGACTTAAAGTATAGTACAGATACCTAAAATGCATACTTAAGTACAGTACTTTACTACATTCCACCACTGCTAAAATGTGATTACAACTGGGTCAGAAAACATCCAAGTGTAGCTCTTCCCTGTCTGCAGGGGTCTGTATTGTCCAAATAGCTTGCTGGATTGATGTGATGCAACAATAAGATACTCAAATAGCCAAATATGTCAACAGGCCAAACTAAATCAATAACTTAACTATCTTGAATATCTAAAAGTGAGTGAATACTGTAGTAACATGCATGGATGTAGGCCGATGTAATTAGCGCATGAGTCATTTGAAAGTAGATTAACTTTTCCCTCTATAATCAATGCATCTCTGTTGGTGACAGAGCGGGTGAGTCAGCGCATCCTGTAGTTTAGGTATCAGATCAACAAACACTTGCACATCCGGCAGCAGTCACGTGATACAGCAGATATCTATGAGGAGGAAGAGTAGTATTCAGAACTGCACACAGCTTTATTCATTCAATCGTTTCCCATCAAAGAATGAAATAGAGACTTATAATAAACTCTAACATTGCAGGATACAATGAGAAAGGATTGTATTTCATCAAGGCACCAAAGATATTCTTAAGAAACTGTAGTGAAAGAGCTTTGTGCAAAATGTGGAAATTAAAGTATGAAAGAGGAACATGTATTGCTCCACAACTAGTCCACAACTAAATCCAGAAGATTATTATTATTATTGATTTAGATTTCTAGATTCCTTTTGGTGCTCTTCAGTATAGGGACCAGTCTCAAATACAAAGCTGAAAAAAACTGAGGCACTCACAAAGTACAAGTACAAAATTGTGTGGTAATAAAGGCTTTTGATTATTTTGAGTGTCTCAGTTTTTCTCATTTTTTTCAACTTTGTATTTTAGATTTCTGGGAGTTTATAATAACAGTGAAAGAGGCGGGGTTACTGTATATGGGTCACTAGTTTGCGTTAATTTCCTAGAATTTGATGTTTTCGTAATTTGATATGGAGGCCAGGGGTCTATGTAACTCTATGGGAGATATTACTGCTTTTGAAAGAAAAAGCCAGACATGATGAACAAATGTTGACCCATATGTAAAACAGCAGAATTTTGAGTTGTTCTTCAGCTAAATTTTAGGGATTCTAGAATATTGTGATCACGTGAACACAATCCATTGGTATTTTTCACTAATCATCGGTATTGTATTTTCAGAAACACCACTGAGCAAATACACTTGGACTGTTTGGTGGCACTGTCAATTTATTTTCACCTTCCAACACATTATATATAGCAAAGCACAGAGAATCAAATTCATAAAAGCTGCTACTTCAGTAAAGTTTTTAAGTGGCTGTGAGTTGGAGCTGTGCAATCAATCACATTTTAATCAAGATCCAGATTCAGTCAATGATCAGCATGGATATTTTACTCAAGGGGTCTCAAGGGGTCTCCAGTCAATCCTCTGTCAGTAAAAGTATGTGGTTTAGAGCAGAGTTTAGGATTTAGAGATTTAAATTTGACTCGTTTTTGATTTAAATGGCAAATATTGTTGTCTTGTTTACAATCAGGAATGCAATTATTGTATTTTTAGGGAATAAATATCATTATATTTTTTTGTAATTTCACCCAGTCCAACTGTGACAGAACTACTTCCTTGTTAATGAGCTACTGGTGTATTTTTTAATGTGCCGGATCCAATTTCACTGACACATGCAGCGCCTAATGAAGCTGGGAGTTCAGTGAGACTGCATGGGGAGGACACGTCACCTATGACCGTGTTACTGGTATTACTGCTTACCTGTGTGCCTCTGTCCACCTGTTCAAGTAATTAAGACTAACACTTGATGTATTAGCCCTGTACCATGTGATCATTCTTATATTGAATAAATTATGGTTCCTGGTGCAGTGCCATGTGCAGGGTTCAAAGCTCACAGCTGGCATACGTCCTTAATACATACTGTAAAATACTTTAAGTGCGTATGACAGATTTTTTTCTAATTATAGCCTGGTTTGGTGGGGTAGTGCCTGTGGTGAATATCATGGTTTTACACCAGTCAAGTGGCAGTTTGTGGAAAAAAGTTGAAAAGAAAAATACACCTATCTCATCAACTCTGAAAATCCCATCCAAAATGCAGGGACAATTTACACAAAAGAAAAGCATTTTTCTTGTAGTTTAAAGATGAATTTAATAAAATAAAGGTGTATCTCTCAAACAACTACTGTGTAAATTAGACAAGTTTTGGCCCTTGTTAACATTATGGTTGCTAGGTAACAGTTATGGAATTGTCTCTACCGTGGATCTATTAAAATAACTGGAAAGGGTCTTGCTGCTTAGAGCTGTCTCGAGTTGGATAAGTGGCCACTCATTGGTACCGCAATAAAAAAATCCCTCCTGCCCAGAAAGGATTTTTCTCACAGAGCCCAGTGTAATCACAAACTGCTCGTGTTCAGCTGACAGAGCACCTACAGCTTTCACAAAGGTCGAATTTTGTGACAATTTTAACTATTGTCAGATCATACACCATTTCTCAGCTCAAAATCCATCTGGTGTCTTAAAAAACGCTTTTTAATCGTTAGCTTTGGCTACGCTCAACGTGAACAAGCATGTGAGCGATGCGATCAAGCCCAACTGTCATGAATGAGCCACAGGTTTAGAACATGGTTCAGAAGCGCCCTGGAAGCATAAACATTATAATTTATTTTAATTTATTGAATGTATTTTTTTTTCCCTTTCTCCCTCCGTGCTCCGCTCGCTCCCTTCGCACAATGTCTCATAGGGGGTAGCTCAACTGCGCATGGTTCATGGGCAGGGCAGGACCGGATGTACCTAGCCGCTAAAGGCTAAACTCGCGACATGCGTCATTGCGCACGGCCCATTGACTTCAATGGCCATGTTAAGGTCCCGGGGCTTGACCTCTACGTATGTCGTATTTTCTGTCCATGTCCAACCAGGAAGTAAAATGATAAACTTCGTCTAATAAAAAAAAAATGTATAAAAAACTATGCAAGATTTTTAAATATAGGCCCAATTATGTTAACTAAGTCTTAGTAAAATGAGCAGTCTAACGTGTCGTATGCACTTTAACCATCCTTATCATCGGCATATGTTTTAAATTATATAATGACATTGAGTTTTGTATTACTATGATACCTTTCAGTAAGTTATTGTTCTAACATAATGCTGTAGCTTTCTCATTTGATTAGCCAAGTGTAATTGTTTTGTTGCATGGATGATCAGTAGCTAAACAAACAATATTTAGCATTTCTTTTTCTGATTTCGTGCTTCTGAAGCAGTTGTGTCACTGCTCTTAAATTGTGAATTACATTGGGTTGAAAGAAAGCAATTTTGAAAGTTATTTGCACTTTAAATGTCAGCTGTGATTTTGTCTGAAGTTAAGAGCCTGACATGCTGAGGTGACGAGCTGGTTGGCACCTCTGAAGATGACGTTCTTGGACCATCTTAGACCAGTCAATAAATCTGATGTCATAACACTGCCCTATAAATAAGGTTCAACATTTAGAAGAAGGGTGAGATTAGATAAGATTGCTATTTTATCTGATCCCACCCCTAAAAATAAAATCTAATCTGGCTCAAAATATTCAAAATGATGCTGGAGGCAGAGAATACTAAATTTACAGAGTTTACAGAATACACATTTTTTTGTTACTTATTCTGTTACATGGCTGATATACAGTACTACCCAAATACTCTGAATAATTAGAATACTCTTATGTTAAGTTGTATTACATTATAGTGCCAAAACACAACAGAGGATTGAAACTGTGTTATGTTTGTTATGCATTTATTTATCACTTCTTATTATAAAAGGAAGAATTGCATACACACGCACCACAAAAGCGGTCCTAGTTTCTGAGCAGTTTGAAGCCTAAATTCCATGATCATGTACCATTATGTATTCCTTTAATTACAATGTATTCTGAATATCACAAAATTACTATTATGAATATGTATTTTTGGTAGTTTCACTGTAAAAGGGTTCAAATTAAACGAAAATTTTTACAACGAAGATGAACCATATATCCATCAGGAGGTGACTAGTCCTGAAACTATTTGAAAGATGATAATCCCATGCCAAACAGCGCAGGCAGATGGCAGGGGCAAGGGCCCTGTCAGTCCAGAAGAATATGTGGATCTTGGGGCTGTGTGCTTTTAAAGGGACCAAGAGTCAGCGTTCATGATATCGGACCATCTGTCTGCATTACAACAAGGTTTTCAATTTGAAGAGGGTGGAAACTCGCTCCCACTCTTTCTTCATATCTTGCAGCATAACAACTACGCGCAACCCTCCTCTGTTTTTGACTTTTATGCAGCCAAATCCCACAGTGGCCGTTGCATAATCATGTTTGTTGGTTCTGGATATGAATTTTACAGTGAGCGCTGATTTGCTTGATTCCTCCATTGTATTTTTCATCAAACAGTTTCCAAGTCTCTCCAGCTTGAATAGGCTAATCGTGTTACCTATGGGTTTCTGAATGATGAAAAGTTAGGCCCGCTGCCATAGCCATTAACAATTCAAAACAAAATTTTAGTGAGATGCCATATGTGCCTCCTTAGATTGTGTACCTTAACGTGCAGTGTTTTCCAAGGGCTTGGAAAGGCCCATTGATGCACTCCCATCGTTAGTCTTAGTTATACAAAATATTATATCTTTTTAATGGTTTACTGCCCTGGCACCATATGACAGGAAACTGAAACCCACGAATATTCACAATGCATTGCGATCAGGATTGTTCTTTTAACCCAACTCAAATATAGTTAAAAATAAACACCATGAAGTCCTCTGCCAAGGCGCTGGTTTATCAGGCATTCCCTAAATCTGATGTAAAACATAAAGGACTTATTCAGTGCGTAAAGTAAGTGCCTCATTGATTACTCAAAACATTAGAAAACTCCCTCCGTAAATGCTGCTGTCAGGCTTGTCATTTTGGTCTTAAAATGTCCGTATTAACCCGCTCTATATGATCCTGGATCCCTTGTGTCCGTAAATCAAGATATTAACATTAATAAGAGACAAATCAGCTGCTTTCTTTCCCCGAGGTCTCTCCCACAAGTGTTAGCAACAGGTTTGACAGCGTTGCTAAGCGCCCGTCCCCTGCTAAACCAGCGGTGCAGGTGGGAAGGGACGTTGCTTTCAACAGCTTCGCTCGTGATTGGCTCTTTGGTTGCTATGATACTCGCGGTCAGAATTCCACATACGGAACTCGGCTCTAAATTCGCCCCTGTAACTGCTAGTCTCGATGAGCTTTATTTGACTGGAGCTAAACGCTATGGGTGACGTCACACTCCCTTAGTCCGCTTCTTCATACAGTCTATGAACTAGATGCATATCAGGCCACCATAACCACGTCCTTAAGCAAGCACCCTAATTCATTCTGGGTGGCGCTATCTTTCCCCCAGTAGGAAAACTAACAGGTGCTCACATTCCAACAGCCATCGAGCTTTAAACTCAGTGCATAGTAGCATTGAGTAGGTTACCATTATCACTTTTTAATTCATGTCTGCACTTTAATCTACTTTGGCAATGGCCCTTTAGCTTTTAACACTGTTTTGTTTGTCACTGCTTGTATTGTTGTACTGGTTGTGAATGGCTGTGTATTTTACTCTTCTGAGCGACAGCTACTAACTCAGTTACCCTTTGGGACAAATAAAATTATCTGATTCTGATTCTAGAATGTTCTATTTCGGAATTAATATGTATTTAAAGGTGCACTATGTAACTTTTCTGATGGAGATGTTATTGCTTCACCTAGAATGTTCCACAGTATGGCAGTAAGCTTATCAATCTGTGATTTATTTAACTATGGGTGTTTTTACTTCTCAAAAATATATCTATTCTTAATGTGAGCGGGGATGCCTATCCACAGATCCGCCTCTCCACAGATCCGCCTCTCCACAGATCCGCCTCTCCACAGCTCCGACTCTGCATAGATCTACCTCTCCACAGATTGTCCCCATGGAGATGGGAGATGTAAGTTGAATATCATACCTGGAACATTCCTGGTAAAGCAATAGTATCTTCTTGAGACTAGCAGATGGTGTACACTCTACCAGAAAAGTTACATAGTGCACCTTTAAGAATTTCCCACATTCAGCTAAAACTTTAGCTCAGCACTGAATCAGTTCATGTGATAGCACTGCACATATTGTACATAAGAGGAGGCTGCTTGAAGAAGGAGTAGGCACACATTTGAGCTGTTACCAAAGGGATAGGAGTTAGTCCACCCACGCACTCATAGACCAGGAGATGTGTATCTGGGCCTGGATCGGAGGCTGCTGGCGCGCTCGGCTGTAGCAGGTGGTGCACATTTTTTTCATTTACAAGAAAACACTAAGTGTAGGCAGCAGAGAGGAGGTGCTGTCAACTATTCCTGCACCAGCTCTGTGGATGTGAGGCGCGCGCTTGCAGCTCGTGTGGTCATGTTCTGAGGATGCTGTCCATGTCGTCGTATCGGTTATGCAGCTGGCAGGCTTCATGAAATCAAATGGCATAGAAACTGCTACAGCTACTTTCATTCTGATTATTGTGGTGAGATGTTCAGTTATTGCATCACAGTGGAAAAGCATAAAACGTGTAAATACAACTTGAGAATGTAATAGGGCTGTGTGATATGGTGATAAAAATCACATTGATTTACATGAATCATGAAGAAATTGGATTGTGAAATTAATTTCGCCATATCGCCCACTCTTAGGAAGTCATTTAGTTGTATTTCTTCACTTAAATCCATCAAAAAACAGTGTGTGGCCTAGTATATAGCTTAGTTGCATTGTGTAAACGTAGACGTCCAATAGGATTATAATGTTTGTACCAATTTATAATAAGTCTTTACATTTTTCTGGACTTGGGACCGACACAGTGCAATTTCTGAAGTAATTAGCAATAACTTTTGTCAACAGTATTTGGCAGCTAATGTGTTCTTTTTACTATTATTATTTATATGACTCAGTCAACACTACGCATACCTCATATCTGATTTAGCCTGACAACAGTATGATAAAGAAAAGTGTGAACAGCCGCTGCTCCTTTACAGTAATAGCCAACAGTGTCATTCTGGACCACCTGCTCATCAAAATAAACAAACCTGTTACACACACTCAAATTAGACCTATTGTTATTCTATGTGTGCCCTTGACTTGAAAGAGTGAAAGACAGGTGGAATGTGCAATTAAACCCAATGCAATTATTGAACTATGCCCATTGTAACTACTTCACCATTTAAACTTCTTTTGCTAAAATGTGCTAAAAATACCTGGGCTGCATTGGGCATCTTTCCTGTGGCCAACAGTGAATAGCTGTCTGAATGTCATGGTGACGTTCTGGACTTGAGATAAGACTCGGGCGTACAGTGGGCTCTTATCATGGTGACCTAGAAAAGTCAGGCAGAACTCAGGGGGCCATTGGCCTGATTTAGGCCTGTTTAATATTGAGGGCCGCACAAAAGGCTGTGGAACGCCTGGAAACCGTGTGAAAGTGATGCTCCAACATATCCGGCATGTGTCAGATTGTCCTGAAATGATGCGATTATTTGGCAGCTGGAGTGGCATTAGGGAAGGATTTACCGGATCTATAACCTTTTAACAAGGCTCTACTGGGTTCATTAGTGACTGAAGGCCCAAGTTAAAGATCTTGTTGATTTGTGTGGTTATGTGAAAAATAGGGTTGTCAAAAAAGTCAATAACAATAGACCGATCAATACAAAATACTAGAGATTCTCACATACAGTACATAACAAGTACAGAATTTGACTTTTCTTAAATAGTTTTAGAGCCGTCTTGAAATCATAATTACTATAAAACAACTTTTTTTTACTATTGAAATAGAGTTTGGCATTTTGGTGAAAACCAGTGACGCGTGAATGCTGTATAGACCTATGTACTGTATAGAGCTAGAGGCTTACCTGCTTTTCTGTCCTCTCTTCCATGTGTGGCTCTGATAGCTCAAATAGCCTAATCTGCTGCAGCTTTTAAACATGTTTTCAGCGCGATATTCCCCTGTATCCACAACACTACAGCTGCTGCTCATGGGGAACTGCCACTGTAGATTACTCCATCAAAGACTGCTTTCATTTCAAGGCTAATATTGCAGAACATATACACTGCACAGTTGCATGGCTTACTGTACTTTTAAAGGTAATCTTACAATCATGAATAACTATGTTTGTTTGTGCAGTGTTACACCGCACTTTTGGGAAGTATACATGTACCAGAAATACCTTTTCAAAATACAAATTTTGAGTACTATTTCAGTACACTTGGTCTTGTTCAGAATACAGTTACTTTCCTAAAATCAAAGGAATACATTGCAATATTTGATTATGCAAGTTGAGCTTCAGACTGCACTATTAGTATTAGTTCTGAGAAAATTAGAAAACACAGCTCTTGTAGTGAATTAGCGTAAGATTAAACTTTAAACATTAAACTGTTTTAATCCTCTGTTGCATGTTTTACTCTATATTATAATTCAACTTAAAATGAAATGATCCAGAATACAGTATTGTGATGAATGAAGTACATTACAAAATACTTTTTATGTATATTCTGTATACTGTAACTAAATACACCTTGTTCGTAACAGTTAATGTGACAGTTAAGCTCAAGATCCAGTAGTTTCTAATTGTCAGTGCTAAGCTTGTATCGTTTTAATAATGATGTCTACAGCCAATCCTCTGTCAGTAAAAGCACGTGGTTTGGAGCAGTGTTCGGATTTTATGTGCGAAATGGCATTGATGATGACATGATTCTTTTTTTGTTTTTTTGCCATAACACTCAGCCCCACTTTTTAGCACCATGTCAGGTCATGTGTCAGGTCATGTGTTAATTAGTAAAAGAAACTTCCGTGCTATTTCCTCTACTATTTTCGCCACTACCAATACTACGGTTAACACCTATAGTTACATGAGTCAAAGCTGCAAAATAGTTGTGTAAAACTCTCTAAATTAATGAAAGTCAATTAGTACTATAACTGTATCTGTCTCTCCACCTCATGCATATTACAGATCGACCAATATGGGTTTTTCCATGGCTGATGTCGATGCCAATACTGATTGTTTAGAATCCATAGAAGCAGATAAGCTCTGCTGATGTAGGCCCGATTTTGATTATTTTCCCTAAATTATATGATTTGAAACGACTAAACTCATCCACAAACCTGTTTTACTACCAAGTGGATACGAAATCTGTGTAGTCACATTTTGTGCAGTGTCCTCTTCACACTAAACTGTTCAAATAAAAGCATGATGCATATTCTTTAGGTATCTGGTTGGCCCAAATATCGGCCCGATATATCAGACAACTGATATATCGGGCTGATAATGCATATTGATTCTAGGTCTCCGCAATTTGGGAAAAACATGTGTGTTTTTTTCAGACAAGCATGGCAATTGCGATTAGATTTGCGAATTATAGGATTCTGTACAAAGTTCACAATTCGCAACAGGAGAATTGACAAAAAATATATGAACTGACAAACTAATACAAGAATCACATTTCAGAACATGTTTGTACAGATCTAACCTACAGGGTTAGCTGTTTTTATGCAGAATAAGACAGGATGTTAGCTGTTTTATGCAGAATAAGACAGGATATTTTGTTTGTGGAGGAAAATTATGGTACTTAAAAAATTGCAGCCTTTGTGATTTGCTAATTGTGTCCATTCAAATTGCGATTTTGTTTCAGTTACGATTAATCTTGCAGCACTAGTTGACTGTACACTTTTTTATCATAGTTTATATTTTATTATATACTTTGTTTTATGCTGCACTATATTGCCAAAGCACATTCCTAGTTTGTGAAATTTGTTCGCTGAAACAATAAAAAGTCTTTGTGATTCTGACTGATCCTGCCAACAAAAAACGGAAAGAATAATCCTCTAAAAACAATATCAACAGAAAAACAACAAAAGATGATTGTCGTGAGTTTCCAAGGTTCATTTTGTGTTGGTGTTTGGAACGCTTTCATTCATTCTTCCAGTCTCTGCTGCTGTTTCTATTTTATCGCTTACACAGAAAAGCAGCCATCAGTCAGTCTGCAGCCACCGGACCATCTCACACCATCACAGCCTCATCACAGCTGCCTCCATCAAATTTCACTGTTATTCTCTTTAAATGCAAATCAGGCTGCATTAGAAAGGATGCCACCGACTGGAGCTTAGTGTGGCCCCCGCTGTTGATATTTACACTATACCAAACAGTGATGCTGCGTAATGTTTTATGATGGACCAAGCTTGTCCAACTCCCATAATGTGACATGAGCTACTGAAGCTTGTCATTATAGCAAGCCTGCATGTTTTAGACAGCACTTTATATGCAGTGTGTTGCATAATAAGCACTTGCCATAACGCAGGATCGTGGTGAAATTATAGGCTACATTTTCTTAGACGCGGTTTGTAATTATAAAGATTTGTTTGTAAAATGCTGTTTACAATTTGAAGATAAGAAGTGAAGAAGTAAACAATTTTTGTTTAAATATAAGATAATATTTCTACTGCAGTTGCCAATATTTTAGATGCTAACATAATATTGCTATTTCTACTGTGTCTTTACAATGCATGTTGACGTCTTCCTTCTAGGGCTGAACGATTTGGGAAAAATATTTTTTTTTAAAAATTGACAAGAATTATGATTTATGTTTTAATAATAAGATTCAAAGTTCACATTTTAAATGTGTCCAGAAGAATTGAGGTTAACATTTTTTTTTATGCAGAATAAGAATATTTAGTTGTTTGGAGGAAATTATGGTACTTTGCAGATTTGCTTTGCAATTTGTTAATTACGTCCATTCAAATTGCGATTTCGATTCAATTGCAATTCATCTTTCAGCCCCACTTTCCTCTTATTCACTATGCTGCACAACTCAGTTGTCTCACTGAAATGAACTTGAATAACATTTACACGTTCTGTCCAAGTGGATTTTCAAGGATTTTCCTTATGGAGGGTTTAAGGCCAGGTGATGCCCTGGGACAATGCTCCACTTACTCGTGCTGTTTCACTGTTGTCTGTGGGACTGTGGTCCCTCTCATGAAACAACTATGTCCAGTTGGGAGTCTATGTCTGTGTGTGGTACAGCGCTGCACAAGACTGTGGTTATTTAGGTGATAGAATGTCCACTGTAAACTACAATCATTGGGTCAATCATGTTATTGAAACAAAAAAAAACTGCTTACCCTGTATAATATTTTACACCTCTACAAACATGTTCTGACATGCATGGAATTCTTGAATTAGTTTAGCAGTTTATATTTCAGTCTTCCCTTAAATGTGAATGCTCCCTCAGCTGTATACAATGTACATCTAAACAGAACTAGATTTTCTGTACATAAATTGCATCTAATCACAATGTGCAGCCCTAGTGTGAGAACTGTGATGCCATCTGTTGTTATATTACACTATACAAAAATATATTGACTGTCAGTTATTGATGCAAACTAAAGCTATAGAAAAAGATTGGAGTGATTTTTCCTCCCAAAAGTCAGCAAATGTACCTTGTTACTCCCTGTTCCAATTGAAGCAGATAAAACTATGATCTCCGGTTTGCTCTCCGCGCAGCTACAGCAGCTTTGTTCCTGAAATAATTCTTTCCTTGCACCCTCTGACCCTTACGCTCTGTTGAGCTGATTTCTCTATTTTTGTCTCTTTCTCTTTCCTGTTGATGCACAAGTGTTAAGTGCCAACAATCCAGGAAGGCGTTCGCTCTCTCCTCACATTTTCGAACTGACAGATTTTGTTCCTGCTTCTGAATCTCTTCTTCAATTCCTAACACCTCCTTCCCCCTCTCTCACCTTATTCGTCACTTTCAATTTCCTGTTATATGCAACATTTTGAGGATTTTTTTCCCCATTCAAAAGATGTCATTTTTGTTAACCGCTATGGCGATGGTCCTAATGTCTCATCATTCTGAAACCCATGGATACCTCCGTTTCTTCCCCCAGCTCAGCCCTCTGTACGTGACTGCCTCCCCTTGGGCAACAACAGCTGAGATGGAAAGAGAGATGGATGATGTTGTTTTGAACTGTGACACATTGCAGCACAAGCCATTCTTATTAGTATTCATAAATAATTGGCTAGGACCGTGTGCATGGGAGCTATTTATAGAACTGATTTCTATTTTGCCAACAAGGATAAACTGTTATCCTTGGTTACTCTCACCTAAGACAATATTGCATTTCACTAAAGCTATTTGACCTCCGCACTTTCATCCTTAGACAATGGGCAGATGTGTGTCAGCCATATTGATTTGAACTCCTCATTTTCTCCTTCAGGTCTCTTCAACAGTACAAAGCTTTCAAAGTCAGATGTTTGGACCATCTTAAAGGGCCTGTTTATTTATGTATTTGAGCAAAATGTGTCAGATATATGGTATAAGAGATCAAAATACATCCACTCTGTACCGTCTGCATCTGATTATAAAGTGTTTTATATTGTCCGAGAATCAGGAAGTGGCTAAGCACGCACTTCCTGACACTTACCATGACGTCACAACTCTTCTGGAAGTTCTGGAAGCCTCTGAAAGTTGTGAAAAGTGCTTATAAACTCCTCGCTGTGAATAATTAGGATGCTTGGAATGAGTAAGGTAAGTGAGGAATAACTTTGGATCACTGCAAACTGTTTAAAATGAACTAATTCTGTTTTTCATGTTTTAAGACAGTAAAATTCAGCACCTTTAAAGGATCTATTGGCCACTTGCGTTCATAATCAATAAAGAGTGTTCTAGGACATTGAGTGCACGGGATTAGACATGGCCGCTGCTCTCTCTTGGACAGATAGAAGCTCGTCTGTTGGCCCTGACCACAACATTTCAGGCTCCATTAGGTAAATCTGTGCACAGATTGTCCAGGTGCAGTGGGGGGTGTCCAAAGCTGCAGCAAATGGGAGGAATTTGTGTCAATATCTACTTAAGGTTCCTACTTGATGATGTTTCTGTTCTACTGAGGTTTGGTATAAATTTTATGCTAGATGTCATTCCTGGTTCTGGTTAATTAAATGGCAAACACCAAATCGATATCATGTCAGTGATGATGGAGCACTTGAGCTACAGTTTTGAGATTAAAATTACCTCAGTTGGTAGTTGGTGGTCCCATTCTGGGACAGTGCATAGGATGCATTTTATACTGGGTTGTGTTGGGTCTTAAGTTCCTATATACTTATAGATGATCTGATCTGGTGGTCAGATGGAAGTGGGTGGATGGCACTGCTACGAGCTGGTTGGTAATTTTATACACCAGGACAAGCCGTTGATGTTTGTTGCTTCTCAAGCGTTTTCCATCCATGAAAATGTCTACGTAGAACACTACTGACAGGTTCATCAAAGCAGTTAACAATCAACATAATGTGAAATAATGATACAGGCCTACATATACTCAATTTATCACTTTATAATGCATAATACGACTTCTTTAAGGTAAGGTACTGTATTTTGTCCTTGTAGGGCATTTGCATTTGACCCCTTCAGTGTTGCTGGGGCGACCAGTGCTGTATCCAGAGACCTATCTCCATATCTCAGCCTAGGTTTGGTCCAGACTGCCTTAGCTAGAGGATTAGTCCATTGTGTATGTCTTAGTCTCATTTTCTTGTGCTTAGTCCTCAAAGGTCACATAATGGGTAAGATCTTGTCATCTGCTTTGTGCTTTAGTTAAGTCCCCAGTAGGGTTACTAGCTGAGGAAGCGTTTCTGCTCCTTTTTGTTTAGTAGAAAGAAAGTCGGAAAGAGGCTGACCATTTTGGGAAAGCACCTGGTGTGATTTATTTTCTGTGGTGATGAAGCAGGTAGTTGCTTCAGTTATTGGACAGAGTTTTAAAATCATCAGCTAGGGTCCTTTCATTCTTTTGGGCTGACTCATATAATCTGCTATGTTCAAATCACTGAGGTTATAAAAAACTACAAAGTTCTCCCTGGGTGGCGCTCATCTGCCTGACAATGGGATATCCAGTTTCAAACACTTGACACATATAGAGACATATTGCTAATAATGGTGTGTTTGGCAGTGCTTTCTGGTCTGTGTGTCTCCGCTGCAGCGTAACAGTGCTGGACACATGGGGGGAATGCTCTTTGACAACATCATGTGCTCTCAACACGCAGCTGTCATTCATTTAAAAGAGCACTCCAACCCTGTTCATCATAACAAGAGGCAATGTCTTTTAACTTTTTGATAAAAATACTTCTACTGATCTGACTTAGACCGTCTCTTATACATCATGTGAATGTCCTTCAAATGTGTCATGGAAAAGCGGAAATCCTTTTCATATGTATGATCTTTTGTTTTGTTTTCAAAGTGGACATATTATGCAAAAATTGATTTTTATGAGCTTTTAACTGGTGTAATTTTAAAACTCATTCTTACTCTTTGTTAATTGTCCTAAATATTGACTTTTTAATTAAACTTTTTAATTTGCAGACACCCAGATTGCACCTTTCTTTCAGTAGTGGTTGAAAATGTTCTTAAATTCCTCAAAATGGAACGCCCAAAATACATACCTCACTTTATGTCCCCCATACTTCTGAAACCTACTGATGACCGTGGTTTGAATAGAGGCAAATCTGGGAGCTTCTTGCCTCCAGACTTCTCTTGTCTCCAGGTCCCAGAGCCACAGAAAGGCTTGGAGTTTAACTGGAGCAGAGTATTAGCATTAGAAAGAGGGACCTTATTAAGACCTGTGTTCCGCCGACTTAGCCCTCAGCTCCTGTGTGAGTTTTATCGAAGAGGCCTCTCGGAGCATGACCACAGTAATGAACCTATTAGCCATGAAATTGACTTTTCTGATAAATGAGGAACAGACGAGAGTTTAGGCGACCGGCTCCCCTTTTCAAATCATTTGTTTTGAATATGTCATCGTGGTTTCAGCATGTGCACATACATTTTAGTGATGGAGCTTCAACAGTAAGCCCTACACAGTAATCTGAACATATGCTAAATCAATGATTAGTTTACGCACAAATGTATTTCGATTGATTCATGCATGTTTGAGTAATCCTATATTGTCCTGCATTTGAGCCTTGAGTAGTAGTTTTCACCTACCCCCTATACACACCCACTTTCACTGTTTTAACTTAAGTACTTTGGGTCATACATGTAGGGTTCAGAAATGTTCTGTAGCTATTTTTCAACAATAAAAATGAAATGAAAATTTTCTTCTTCCTAGCGTGAAATGCAACCATAAGGAGGCGGGTCAAGTCAATGGATTCATTTCTGTTACTAAGCAGTTGTAAGTCAATATTGCGGTTTACAATGAACAAAATGTAAAATACTGATCTACAAATGCTGTTTGTGAACCAGTGGCGGATGAAGTACTCAGTTTTGTTACTTAAGTAAAAGTACAGCTACTGAGGTAAAAAAGTTACTCAAGTAAAAGTAAAAGCATCACATGAAAAAATCTAGTAAGTAAAAGTATTAAAGTGCCCGTTTAAAAATGTAATTAAAGAGTAAAAAGTAAAAGTATTTCACACAGTTTGATAAAGTGTAGCTAATTTGTCAAGATGTTAAATGCAGTGATATTGATTCAAAAATGATACACCATTTTGGTCAACAGTAGCGATACAAATCAATTTCTTAATTTTTCTTATGAATTTTGTGTATTTATTTTAGTTTGCTCAAAGCTGAAGCTTGAACTCGAAATGGACGTGGTAAAAATAACCCCTCAGATCATATGTAAAGTACTTTTTTATTTTTCAGTCCAGTTCAAAGTAGTGGAGTAGTGGAGTAGAAAGTACAGATACCTGCTCTCAAATGTAGTGAAGTAAAAGTAAAAAGTATCCACTGTAAAATGTATTTAAGTAAAGTACAGATACCTAAAAATTCTACTTAAGTACAGTACTTAACTACTTTTACTTTGTTACCTTCCACTTCTGCTAAAAAATAGAAAAAAGCACAATATGTCTTTTTTTAAACATATCCAGTCCTAATGCGGTACATAAAAGGCTGCACTGTGACGAGTATTTGCTGTAAATAATAGAAGGCTTTAATTTGAGGCAGTGTACCAGGAAATGCTCAAACCTTTTAGGATTCTAGAATATGAGTCAGACGTTGGCATGGTACTTGATGAAAGGCAAAATGTCTTCAGTCTGCTTTTAATTACCGCAGAAAGAGCAGCATTCTGTCTCCCCCACTGCTGTGTGCAAGACGCATCCTGTGGTAAGGCATGGCAAACACTCACACTGATTTCAACAACTGCTCACAGATGCGTATACACCTTTATGTGGCTGTTTACATCCTAATAAACATTTTTCTATGACTGCGAAAGCATATGACAGGTTTTCATGTTTTTTTATTTATTACTAGTACTATTACTTAGTACCTGTGCTAAATATTTATCATAGTTTACGATAGTTTGTGGGAAAAAAGTTGAGGAAAAGAAAAATACAAGAAGTTGCAGAGAGTTCTAAAAGGCAATACCTCTACCTATGTCATTAACACTAAAAAAACAAATTTCCATCCAAAATGACAGGACAATTTACACACAATAAATACATTTTTTTAGCATTGTAAACCTTGATGTAACAAAATAAAGGTGTTGTCATTTATTGTTATTAGCGTAATCATAACTATTGTGTAATTAAGACAAGTTTTGGCCCTTGCACTATGGCTGCTGCCTCTGCCCAACCAGGAAGTAAAAGGATAAACTTCAACAAAATTACAATTAAGAGAGAATCTTAGCCAAATCTTCAATATAATTATGTTAACTATGTTTAAATGAAATGAGTAGACTAACCTGCCATTTGCACTTGAATAATTGTAATGACACAACATTATGATGCAGTAGCTAGATTTGCATGCACACCAAAAATGGGAATATTATCTGATTTCCGGAGTTGTCTGATTTGTTTTGGTACCTGTTTATTTCGAAATCAGATAACTTAATTCACTTTTGCTGTTTACTTCATCGTCATTTTAATTATAAGACAACTCCACAAATCAGATAAATCATATTTGGGTGTGCACGTAAAGGGAGCCACTGAGATGAGAAATATGACAGTACAGGGATAACCATAGTGTGTGACTGAGCGCTGAACTACTACTTGCTTGTAGAATATTTATTAAGGACGTATTGAATATTGAATGAAACTATTGTTGTTGCAGATACTACTATGGAATATCAAGTGTTACAAGTCATTTCTCAGTACATATCCTCGCTGAACCCTGGTGTCACCGGCACAGCGTCAGCACACACAGATACTACTATGTCATGGTACTGTTGTAACGTTACTGGATTTTGCTAAATATATTTCTGGTTGCTCAGGTCTACTGTTACAGCCTGGTATAATTTCATGTGCATGGCCTCTACAACTTTATTGAACAAATTTGTGATTTGATCTTTGTCTGGTGGCTCAGTGGTTTAGGTTACACAGGATCATTTATTACACACTATTGCGCCTGGTCAATTTTAAACTAAACTCCCAGGAAAATTTTGTGTATGTCTAAACTTTACCTCAGCTGACATTATTTTGAAGTGCACTTTTGGGGATTGCATTTGTTGCACTCAGTTTGTCCAGATATAATCTAGAGTTGACATGACGCGCTTATAGCAGGTAGCTTGCAGTATTGAAATGTCTGAAGGGCCAAACATACTTCAGATAGTGAAAAGCGTTGTTCTGTCTTTTCCAGGAATCATCTCTGTGCCCATGACACCTTGTCCTTTGGTGTACTTGTTTCATAGTATTGGCCAGGTTGAATGCATCAGATCTTATTATAAAACAGGTGGTATGGGTGCGCTGTTGACCATGGGATTGCATTCTAATCTGACACTGAACACTTGAGCTGTCAGTGGCCGCTGTAGGTCTGTCCATAGAGGCCCACCACGCTCATCTATTTGCATGGGCGTCCCGTGATGTCCAATCAACACATCCCATTGTGGCGACTGTCAGGCCCTGGGTGATTGATTGTATTTCTGCTCGGCGGCCCAGTGCTCCGAGCCGCCGCTCCGCAATGACAGAAAGGACACACAGATGAATTATGCATGTCTCTATCAAGCCTCCATCTCACTAGCACAATGCAGCGAGTGATAGGGCGATAGGGAGAGAGACAGACGGCCACTCCGAGACTTGTTCAACGTGATCACTGGCAAGAAGTGCTTTAAGATCATCGTAAAGCTTTAATGAAGTTAACTGGACTGGAGTGACTGGGCTGTTCCTTTCTGAATAATGTTTTTATCTTTTTGAGTGGGAGTGTTTACAAAAGTTACCCACAGGCACTATTGGTAGGCTGTAATAATAACAACAATGGCTGACAGTATGGTGTTATACAAGCTTCACAAACTTGTCAAAGCAACACTGTGGTCATTATTCATTCACTCCTCATACTCTTCATTCTCTGCTGATGGTAAGCGACAGACTACAGTTGCCCCGGGGTAGACAGTGTGGTTATCAATTTGTGCCATCGACCCCTCTGATCACTAATCACTTATACAACACTCAAGCATAGGTAAGGTGGGCGAAATGTCTTTCCCAAGGACACAACAACAGTATGGCGAAGGTAGGATCGGTCAAGTGAACTTCTAGACATAGGCCTGTCACGATAACATGTTCTGAAGTACCAAATATTGCTGAAGGCGATAAGTGATCATATTGTAAGCCATTATGACACTGACACGATTTCCCATCTAAAAATTATTCTAAAAACACAAGCTGCAATAACTAAATGAAGCATTTATTCATTCCTAGACGCTATTTATTCAACCCTCCACAGCTCAAATCGTGTCATAGTACAGTAAAAATAACAAAAGGGTCAAAGGTTGGCCTGTTGAATTTGTATCACTGGCTCATTTGATTTCAGAAAGCGTTTAACCACTCTGCAGCATAGCATTGTGACTCTGGAATTGTGTAGCAGCAATAATAATATCGTTGTTCTTACTAGCGTTACGGACCATTAGACAATGCTGTTATTTTTATCACAGCGCCATCAAACGCTTCCCTAAAACGAATTCACAAACCGGAGAACATAGGAGTGGAAGGACTAAGTCAAAACCCTGCATTCTCCAAACAGTTTGTATGTTTCCTCGTCATTAACACTTGCCAGTATGAATAACAATGACTGATTCAAAGCTGATTGTCTCGGCAGTAGCATTCACTTGATTATTACACAGCGTAATCATATCAATTGTCTAATTAAAATGAATACTGCTCCTGCTAGACATTTTGTTGCTTTAACACAATATTTATGTCCTGTCTGCCTCCCTCTGTATCTTTGATCTTTTGTTTTGTTGTTTCCCTGATTACTTTTTAACATTAAAAGTCTGAACAGCCTCAGCTAAATATTTAATGCACCTACCTTTCATTTTCATGTGCTGTAAAAAATCTTTGGTAACACTTTATAAATTACACTTTAATTAGCCTTAATAAAGTATGTGCAAAGACGTGAAGAGGTTAGGGTTTTAAGTTATTTAAACGTCCTATATTACACAAAATGGACTCTTGTGAGCTTTAGGCTATATCATAATGTTGTTACCTCCTCAAAACCGTGCCTGGAGTTGTGTTATGTTTCATTCACACATATTTGAGTAACCCATTAGTATTAGTCTGTCTACATCTCCAAAGCTCAAAATGCTCCACCTTGTTCCACCTTGTGATGTCATAAAGCTCGAGTTTTCAAGTTAACAGCTCCTTTTACCTTTAGTTCAGTAGAGATTGGCAATTCCAAGGCTGAAATCATCCAAATGATTCTAGTGAAGTTGTATGGAGTTTAAAAACACAGTGGTGCACTTCCTGTATTACCACATGACATCACAAGGTGGAACTGAGTTGTATGGAGTTAAAAACACAGTGGTGCACTTCCTGTATTACCACATGACATCACAAGGTGGAACCGAGTTGCAGGGTTTGTATGTTAAACGTGCAAATGAAACAAAACAAAACTCCAGGTATGTTGGTGATGAAGAAACATTATAACAGAGGTCAGAAAATAGTGTAACGGGCTCTTTACAGCTAAATCATTCTATAAACTATTTGTACATTTTGGCTAATTATGGTGTCGTTATTAAAAAGTGGTACCAGATCATTCAATGAAAGAAAGATGTATCAATACAGTGTAGGGCTGTAGTCAACTAAAGACATGTCCTGCCGATCAATTGGTCTACTAAAAAGGGGACGTGGCAAAAGCTCTCAAAAATATTACATATCTCTGTATTTGACCCAAACTGCACTCACAAGACTACAACTGCAATTATTTATGCAGAAAAAAATAAATAGGAAACAGTGTATTTATATAAAGACAGATCAAACTTGTGAATTATGTTTTTACATATAACTACCAAAAAATACTAAATGACTAAAGACCTACAGCCCTAATCCACTGAAATGCACAAAGCTAAATTGATGCACTGTGTAACATTTCTAGGTGGGGGTTTGATACTTGCTTTTCTCCATGGTAAAAACGTTTAATGACATGCTGTGGAACATTCCAGTCAAAGCAATAAGAAAATTATAAAAATTATAGAATGAGCTTAGAAATCTTGTTAGTTCGATGTTCTATGTCATGATCATAAAGTCACAGATCTTAGTCTTAAACTCACATTTTTATCTAAAAGCATTCAGTAATCATTAGTTAGTATGTCACAATCAAAGCCAATAATTTTCTTCCTTGGCTTGATTTTAAAATATTCCCAAGCAAGTGAATAGAATCCAGACATCTGCATTTGGCTTTGAAGGAATGTACTTGCAAATGCCATCTTGTCTGAATACACACTATACAATACAATAAAATCTCATTTGAATCTCATTCTTGGCTCTGTCAGTTTGACCGAGACATGAAAAGATGATCGTCACCAGGCAATAATTTGTCATTAAGCGACAGTTATGGCCCTTTACAAAAGCGGCGCTCAATTTACCCTAGTTTGAGAAGATTAGTCACTGACGTCATGGGCCTAAAAAGGATTAGCAGGCTCGACAAGTTCTAGTAGACAAGATGTTTTAGGAGGTCAGACCAGAAGCCAGAAATGTGGTGAGATGAGGGGCTGTTCAATGCATCAATCCAAATCAATGTTAATTTAATAGCCCATGATAGCACCATTTAAAAGAAAAAGGAGACTTCTTTCTGATGCTACTGTAACTAAAAAGAAATCTTGCATGCAGAACTTCACAAAGGTCAACTCAAAAGAGTGTAGAGCATGCTTTTTCATGCTTTCAGGACCAGTGGGTTTACCTACAAATACTGGTACTGGGCTTAGACTATGGGAATAGCTTTAACCTTTTACTTCTACAGTGGAAGTGCTCTTAAAATGCAGACCTTTGCTGCATTGGCCATCCCTTATAATAAAGAATCTGCTCTAATTGATTTTGCAGTATTTTTGTTTGGTTGGCTGGATAGCATTGTTTCATGACATTCATTCTGTTATGGAAGTCTTTACAGTGTTTTACCTAATTTGTACTTTGTCATATAGAGTGGGTACTGGTCTGCAGACCTCTTAATCCCAGCTTCTTAACTCTTAGTTGAACTATATCTTATCCATTTGACCTCAAGATCCAGTACCTCGTGCTCTGTCTGCTCTGTCGTCCACTGTCCACTGCTTATTCTATGTCCCCAGAAGTGTTTTGGCCTTGTGTCAAATAATCTTTACATTGAACAGCAAGATAAATTCACAAATACAATACAAACTCACGAGAATCCATCTTGACTCACTCCTGATGTTGCGTTGGAATTTGAGCTCAATCACATTGTGCTTTGGGTAAAAGCAAAAGGTGAAGTGCCCAAATGAACCAAAACAAATGTGGCTACGCCCACAGATGTACGTAAGCCTACTTCAGCAGATATACAGACTATTTTGTTTTAGAATTTCTCTACTAGATGTTTTGCCCAATCAGCTTCAAATATTCATCATGACGTTTCAGCAAGATAAAGTCTGGATTAATAATGTGTATTTCTGCTCCTTCTTCTTCTTCCTCTGCCAGGTTCAAATAATCTTAAATCCATAAATAAATCCAGACTAGTCAAAACTTAATTTGAACTATAATGCCATATGCTTGCTTTGTTGGAACCAGAAAACATTATTATTGATTTATTACCTAATGCTTCATTTTTTTATTCTTGGTTCTCCTGCCTCTTTGCAGAAATGCTGTTACATTCATCCCTGCATTGACAGTGATGTGCTTTTATGTAAATCCAGCATTATCCTTTTGGCTTCCTCCCACCACATGTATTGCTGAATAGTCTTTACATTTGTCAATATATGTAAATGCCCTGTTTATCAGTATGTCCTTAGATGTCACCTTGTCTATTGTACAGAAGTACCTTGCTTTATGCCTTATCAGCAAATGGAACAGACTTCAATCCTTTGCTAATTTTAGCTCTTCACCATGTATCCTCCATTGGCTTGGTGCATTACTGTATACTTATTGTGGCAGTTCCCTTTCCTCCATGTTGGATCTTACTGACCTTGTACATTGAATCATCACATGTTTAAATCCCCCAGGCCTCCATTAGCCTTCTGTCCGTCAGTGGCTAATGGTTTTCTAATTGAGTCTCCACAGGTGCTATACCTTCTTATGGAGGTTAAACGGGACCGATGCAGCAGCCATGTTGTTTTCTATCTTTTTGGCCCTCTCACAGTGAACAGCATGCAGGATGTCCTTTGTCTGCAAGTGTCATGCTTTGTCTGTCTCTATTTTTCACTGTCCTCAACCTGTTATAATGTTTGTGATTCAAGCTAGGGACCTGTCTGACTCGTATTTCTGTATTTGCCACCATACAGTGGTTTAAGAATACTGTGTATTCTTCTAAATCTTCATTTTAGGATCAATTTAATCATTTTTGCATAATTGAAACCCAGTTGATATCCAAGGTTAATTTGTCTCTCATTGAAGCTAGAATGGCTGGGTTTCAGATGACATCACAGTATTCTAAAGGCCAACAAAATATAATACAGATGGAAAGGGAGTTAAATGAATATTGGTAAATGCAGATTTCTGTTGCATGTAGTGAGATCTAGGGTCTAGTCATTCATAGAAGTGAACAGGTAAATAACATAATAATAATAATCAATAGGGAGATTGCCCCCTGTTTGAGAGTTTGACATCATCATATTCTAGAAACTGAAAGCCACCAATAGGCTACAGCCCCTGGCATATTGTTCCTAAAGACTGTGTCAGAATTGGAGTGCCAAGGTTTTTACTATCATTAAGTTTTAGCAGGTCCATTTGTAGTTAAGGTGGTGCAGCCACAGCAGAGTGATTTTACATGGGTAACTGTGAGGCAATGTTAAATCCCAGCTTCTGATATGTGTTGACTTTTCCTTAACTGAACACAACTGTAAATACACTCAGACATTAAAGTTAATTGTATAAACATACACCTTTACACAGTGTTATTTGCTGCTTTTAGTAATCAAAATGTAAATGTTTCCCAATCACTTTGACAATGTTGAAAGTTTGTTGGCTCTCAAGTGAATTTTGACTTATCTTTTTCAAGTCTCTGAGCTGCATCAAAACTCTTTTCTTCTTTGGCAAAGCCATAGCGACTTCTCATTCTTCCTAAAGCCTATCATTTCACAACAGCAGCACCTGGAGTTTTACCCAGCCTCTCGCCAAGCTCAATCTTCTCTCCAATATCCCCCTCCTCAGCTCCATTTTCCACTTTCCATTATCATTCCCTCACAGCTCTCCCTGTCCTAACGGAAACCTGCTTGTCATTTACACCTAGCCCAGTCTTTCAGTCTCTGACCATCAGATGTGGTTAGTACATTTACTCGAATACATTTACATAAGTATAATCTTTAAAGGTACAGTGTGTAACCTTCTGGAGATGACACGTTCATGGAAATAGAAAGTTAAAACCATACTTTGGAACATTCTCCATGGAAATTTACATTTAACGGAATACTGGGGAAGAGTAAAGCCAAAGAAAAAACATTTCCATGAAAGTAAGCAGAAGGAGGCTCTCCTCCAGCCCAAATCAGAGTCAGGTTTGAGGAGATGTAAGGCTGCTCAGAGTAAGGTTTTGTTTTTTGTTTTTTTTCCTTTTCAGTGCAATAAACGAAAAAAAAAAAAAAAAACATGCTTTAATTTCAGTCAATTTGTTTGGCTAAAAAGTTACATACTGTGACTTTAGTGTAATCATATTGAGTTTTAATTTTTGTCTACAAGTGACAAAAGCTTTATGTTGATGGGAGTAATTGACAGGGGGATTAACTAATCAGGGAAACACATTTTTGTCTGTGTCAAAAACAAACATGGCAGCTTACAAGTGCAATCAACAAGAAAAGTAATTATTTTTTTCCCAAATATGTTCACCCCTATTACTTTTTGAAAAACATGAACTCAACAGTTTTGTAAATACTCCTGTTTGAATCTTTATTGTGTCACTACCATCACATGCTCTCCTTCTGGCCTTGTCCATTTTCAGCCGAGTCACATTGCTGCCTCCAAAATAAAGGTATCAGATCTCCAGCTCCTGTATCTGAATCAATCTCCCTCAGTATTGATCGGAGTGTTGGGCGCATTAGTGTACAAACAAGGATGCTCATTCTCAGGCTGCTAAAGCAATAAAGGTCTATTGATCACGCTGCTTGCCTGACAGATGACTATTTTTGTATATGTTCCTATAGCCGAAGGATACGAGGGCTGATGCGGAGATCCAGTAATACTTTTCAACAGCCGCTTCTCCTGCATCGACTTAAACTCTTTTGAAATTCAATCTCGGAGTTATAATTTCAAATCCGTTTCCAGACACGTTTCAATCTCATGTTTTGATTGGAAGTGTCTGATGACTGAAGGCAATTCTGACCTTTGACCTTCTAAATTAAGAGGATGATGCCACGGATAGAGTCTATCTGTGTGACATTTAAAGACTGGAAATTAAGGTAGAAAATGAGAAAACCCAGATCAATAATGAACAAGACAGATAATTGCTGTACTGCTGTCATTTGGGAGGGCTATAATAGACTTATTTATAACCTCTTTGTCTTTTTTAGAACTATTGATCACATACTTTTAGGCAGTACATTATCAGTGTAAATACTGTATATAATCTTGATAACCTCATCCTTTATCCACTTTATTTGAGAAAAGACAGGTCTGCTCCATTGTTATTCGTCATCGTACCCTAAGCATTATTTTTGCTATATCTGTCATCATTATCTAACTCCTCCCACCACTGAATAATTGTGCTGCTTAAAAGTGTGAGTCCAGAGCCTCTAATTTTTTGTGTATTGTGTTATTTTTGTATGGAAAAATATTGATGTTATCCTTAACAACATCTATCACCATGGTTGTTAAGTCTGCCAG
>KN474860.1:96163-107527 GCA_000787095.1 Periophthalmodon schlosseri
GATACCACACTAACAGCAGAAAGATAAATTTAAAAAATGGATGGTCACGCTACTTTTGTAATGTGGCTGTTTTGTTTTGGGGTTTTTTTCTAAAACTTCTGTTAATCATTTAGAATACTAGATTTAGTATCAGCCAGATATTTGTATTCACACCACTGTAACCGTTTATGACAATGCAAAAAACAGTAGAGAAAAAAAACTGATCCACTTCATAAAATTGCTAACGCAGATACTAATTGATACTGAAATTAGGATCAAAAGTAAATACTTTTTTGACCAGGTATTGATAATGAAGAGAATCAACAGAATTGGACCTTTTCTGGATAGTTCTGGGGCGGTCTTGATCTATATCAGAATGACTATAAGACCACATGATAATACAAGTTTTATATTTAATATTATGTTGACAATGACATTCAAAGAATATTTTTAATCATTGTGGTATTGAAATCCGTATGAAGTTCTTAGTCATTTCCTTTGCTACTTGCTACTTGACCATTGCATGTGTTTGATCTCTGTGCTTGTTTTTCTAGCCATTACAATAGTGTACTGCTTGTTTCTGTTTCCCACTCGTTTCGCACTGTGTGCCGGAGGAGAGAATGGCAGCGCGCTGTATTGTATCATGTGTGGATGTGGGTGTCCGTGCTCCTGCATGCTTCGAGTGGGAGTTGTTGAAGAGAAATCTCAGATAGAAAAATTATGCAGTCGTGGGATGAGCAACATTATTATTATTGCAGTAAATCTTGTTGCATTGATTTGAATAAGTTTGTGGCAGAACGGGAAATTATGATTGTGACAAAATTATACAAAATTATGCAGATAGATCTATATATTGTTTGGCTGAGATATCGCACTTTTTAGCATATCAGCTATTGGCCTAAAATCTCCAAAACAGAACAATATGTTTATTAGGCTGATCACCTGACTTAAGGAAAGACAATTAGCTTTATTTGAACAGTTTAGTACGAAGATTCCACTGCACAAAATGTGATTACATAGCTCTCTTATGGTTTTGCCATAAAACAGGATTGTGTGTAAGTTTGTTGCGATTTCAGATCATATCATTTGGGGGAAATGATCAAAATCGGCCCTACATATCAACCAAAAAATATTGGCAAAAAATATTTTATAAACAATTGTCGGCATCGGCCATAAAAAAATATATACTGATCATAGATTTGAACCATGATGACTAAAATATGGCTAAACATTTACTGGAGAAAAAAACAATCAGCAATTCATCTTCTAAAATTTGTCCACTTCTTTGTCTTTCAGATACAGTGTAAAGCCAGACGCAGTTTCTTGTGATATGGATATTGCACATAATTGTTCAGCCCTAATTTAGCTCTTCAGCATGTGCTAATTTTACTAGTGTAATAATGTTGACAGTGTGTGATGGAAGCAGGAGGATGCTGAGATGCTGTGTATGTCTTTAGTTTGAGGTGAGAGCGACGGAGGAGGGCTGTGAATGTCTGATTAATGCAGCGTTGCCCTTGTGTTTTGGAGAGAGGGAGAGGAGGGAGAAGAGGGAGGGAGGTTAGCCTGTAGCCACATTAGCATTCTGCCCGTGCCCCTCCAGGAGTCTGCTCTGGCTCTGTACAGATGCTCCTTTGCCTTCCAGATTACAGAGCCCTCCACACACACACACACACACACACACACTCCAGTCTGGACATGCACCAAACAGCTGCTGGTCACTACTGCCCCCTCTTCAAACTGCATGGAGGGCTGCTTTGTAAACATACAGCATTAAGTGTAGTATGTTGACTTTGCCACTTTGTGCTGTCTGTCTTGATTACATAGGCATTATTGATTAATAAGCAAACTACTTGATAGGGCTGTACAATATATAGCAATCAAATCGAAATAGCAATTTGAGATGGCACAATTATCAATTCTCAAAGAACTCTGCAAAGAACAAAATATCCTGTGTTTTTTTTTTTTTTTATAGAAAAATCCTGTACCTGTAGCTTAGACCTCTGCAAATATGGGAAATTATGAAATGCATGGGATTCTTGTTTAGTTTATCAGTTCATATTTCAGTCTTCTCTCAAATACTAATGCCCCTGGAGTTGTTTACAATGTGCACACAGAACATAATCCTACGTTTTAAATATATATCGCAATGACATATAACATATAACATCACAATTCAATATTTTTGTCCAAAATAGGGCAGCCCTACTACTGCATCACAGACGCTTTCCTGGCTCCTCAGGAAAATGATTGAAAAGCGCTATCAAACTTTATATAATATTTTAATGGTTGCAAAGATTTAATTTCATGTTTGTATAATAGAGATTGGCACATACAGATCTATAGATGTAAGTAACGGTGTAAATGCTCTATATAAAGATGAAACTAAATGATAGGTACAATAATGTGGAAGCAGGAATATGAGTATGAGTTTGTTCATACTTTGATGCTCCACAGTGGAGCCAGATCCAGAGGAGGTAGCTGGATGTGACAGCAGCGTTACATGCATGCAAATGTGAAGATACAGGCCTGACAAGGCAAAATCTGACATTTCAGCTCCTCCAGCTGTATCATGACTACAGCAACACCTAACGCTATGTTGTTTAATTAGATACATTAAGGTCTAAATAAACATGTATCTCCTGTGCTGGATATGCATTTAATGTCCTAGTAAATTAGCTATATGAATGATGCACTAACTATCTTATAATAAGGGTGATGTATTTGTATTTAAAGGTGGACTATGTAACTTTTCTGGTAGAGAGTCTGCCACCTGCTTGTCTCCATACAGACATTACTTTGTCTTCAGTGTTCCTCAGTGTGGCATTAGACTTATCTTGCATTTATTCTAATACCTATGCCTTTATAAATGAGAACTATACCTTGAAAAACATACAATCTTGCTGTGAGTGGGGTCACCTCTCCACAGATCTGACATGGATATGTTTATACCATACAGTGGTACATTCTAGGTAAAGCAGTAACATCCCCATGAAGACAAGCAGGTTTCCACCAGAAAAGCTACATAGTGTACCTTTAAGTGTACTTTATAAGCTCTGGTGTATTTTGAGCAGAAAATGCAACAGGGATCTATTGCAGATGCTGTTTGAATCTGTATCTCTAACATTGTGAGAGGATTTAAATTGAATTTGATGTCATCGTACCTTGTGCCATTTGATATGAGCCTATCATAGTGTGTAGAGATAATATCATTAGTGTCAGTCAGAAATAGCAGAACATGACATCTTAATAAAGGGTGCATGTGGTAATTATGATAATTAAAAACAAATTAAGTCAGCCCCAATTAATAATGGCATGCATAATGTGACCAGCCACCTATGACTGCACACAAACTAGATACATCCGTGTGCTTATGTTTGCCTGTGAAATGTTTTTGAGCGCGTCTCCCAAAGGCCTCATTTATGTCAAAGAAACCAAACTGTTGTGTGTAGAAGTGGAGTCTGCGCAGTTTAAGCACATAGTTTGATTCATGGAGCTGGGATGATCACTTGTGTCATTGCACCATCGATCTGTAGCCTCTCTGCCTTCCTCTCCATGTCCCTCCTCCAGTGGCCCAGGAAATGTTTGTTCTTATTTGGCCTGTTGCTCTGCTCCTGCCGCAGGTCACATATTGAGCCGAACCAGGCAACAATAACTCGCTCACTGACAGGCGCTGCTAATAGTCCCGGGCGAGGTGGTGCTTGATGTGCTTTTAGGGCCTGTACAGCCATTCTTCAGCACAGTGTAATCAATATAACTTTTTATTGGAGTCATTGTACATCACGCTCTAAAAGTGTAAACAAAGCTAGAAAAAGTTAAGCGTGGTCTGCTCTGAAAGATTATTGTATCCATTGAAACGACAGTGGTATAAATACATATCCGGAGGGGAGCCCCAAGGATCTGTGTTAGGACCCTTATACTTACATTTGGATACAATGGATACAACAACAAATGAGTTTCTGACTAATGAATGAGATTTGAACTAATTGCAACATCATGACGAAGTCTGAATAGAAAACTAGTGGGACATTAGTGATGCTTCAAATGTATTTCACACAAAAACATGTTATTAATGCTCAGTAGTATTTTTCAGCCACTCAGGGAGCAACACAATATGCTTTTATTGCTGCACCATTGCATTGAGTCACATTCATGGCACTGAGCGGTTTACATATTTTTCTTTTGATATCACCATACATATTAATAGAGCATGTTTTAGTGCTGCATAATACTGCAGATGCTGTGTGTCTCTATTGTGTGAGTGTTAGTCAAAGCAGACATTATTTTAACAACATCCATATGACAAATTCTCTCAGCATACATATTACCTTCTATTCAGCTGTCTTCCCTCTCCATAAAGACCTGTGCAAATGTTTTATTGAGGTGTGAAAATGCTATGAGTGCTTTAATAAATTAGCAGAATTTAATGCTCTACTTCTGTTAATGTAATGTCTATAATGAGGTAAGACCATACATTATTCCCTCCATGTTGATAATTCTGAAACCTTTTAGAGGACTAAAGATAAAAAATGCTGTATAAAGAGGGAGTATTTTACTTCATATTTAGATCACCATGTTACCTTTTATTGTTTTGACAATGCTATATTCACCGAAAACAGCATATTAACATGTTTTATAAGTTTCACTTTTGTTTTTGACACTCTGAGTCTCTCCTAACCTTTGCTCTTCACGATAACTCACTCCCCATCACACTATCACAACACAATCAGTGTGCATCCCGCTAATTAAACTTCTGCACATTGCACCAGGTTTGTGAAATTCCTGTGTACAGTTTTGTATCATGTTTTTGTATATTTATGGAAAATTGTCGCGTGGGAGCACGGATGGCGTAGGCTTGTGGGCTGAGCGTTGCACAGAATCTTACAGCTAACCATAAGGAGCGTTCGACTAGGGCCCAGGAGAGATCACTAAACTACTCACGTTCGACTAGGCCCAGGAGAGATCACTAAACTACTCACACATGCATGGATGACATCTAAAACCTCTTCAGACATGTTTTTGTGAGGGAACATTATAACATGGTAGAAAGCTAAAAAAAAATCGATTTTACATAATACCCCCTCTTTAAATCGATTCTTTAATATTCTGTGATATAATACGAAATAGAAAGTTAAAGAAATACAAATCAGTGAACCTGTGAATACATCAGTTCATTCTCATTTAGATTTTATTGTACTTATCAGAAAACTTTAGTAAAATCCCATTCTAATTTAACTCCAGTTAGAAGAAGACGTCTGAATGTATTTCCAGTTGCAGGGCCTGTCTCCGGTGCATTCATGTGCTGTATTAGCTGTCCGGGCTGCTTCACTCAGACTGACCAGATTCTTTGTTGTGCTTCAGTGCTCTGTGCAGTGAATGACAGCGTCTGTAAACAACCGTCTGCAGACCTGCTCCTCTGGTTTTAAAGAAAGTCTCGCGCCACACACACACACACATAGATAGTGGCTAATACGTTATCTACTTTCCCCTTGTTTATTCAGTCTGAGGAAAAATGTACAAAATTCAGAAACTTCTAAATATATCGTGACAATTGTCTCCTTTGTTAATTCTTGTTCACTGCTGCAATGAATAAAAATACTCTGTGTTTGGTTTGAATTACGATCTCAGTTTGACTAGTTCTGTAAAGATTTCTTGGTCTTTAACCTTTTGTCTATTGTCTTTTAAACCAGTTCTGTCAAATGAGAAACGACTAATGCAGGTTACGAAATACATCACAATTATAAAAGGTTGTTTCTAAGAGTGAGATTGCTTTGTCTTGGTTATTCATAGGGTTTCAACATCATGGACGTACATGACATTTTGAGGACATTTCACCATTCAAAAGATATAATATTTTGTTTTGAATTGTTAATTGCTATGGCAACGATGCTCATTTTTATCACTCTGAATTCCATGGATAATCTTTTTTTCTCTTTTTCCTAATGCAGAAGTGCTTTACAGAGAGCAGGTACACCAAATAAACAGCAATAAGTCAAATAGAGTTCTAGGACTCAGTTAACCAAAAGCTTTTCTAAACATGAATTTCTTCAGCTGCTTTTTAGAGGAATCCACAGAGTCGCCCACATGGAGAGAAAGGGGCAGGGCATTCCATAATTTTGGGGCCACAGCCTAAAAGGACACGTCCTCCCAAGTTTTAAACTTGTTTTTTGGGAGCACAAGCAGATTCTGCCTGGAGGACCGGGGGGTGCGTCCAGAGGAGTAAGGAGTTAAAAAGTCCAGGATGTACTGGGGCGTTTGCCTGTGGAGTGCTCTAAAAGAAACAACTAAAATTTTTTTATCAATGCTGAACTTTACTGGAAGGCAGGGGAGGGATGATAGAACCGGAGTGATGTGGGACTTTCTGGGGGTTCCTGTTAAAAGCCTGGCAGCAGATTTTTGCACAATTTGGAGTCTGTTAAAAGCAGTTTTATCAAAACAGGTAAAAACAGAGTTACAGTAATCAAGCCATGATGAAATAAAAGCATGAATAATCTTTTCCAGGTCAGACTGCAAAATCATTTTGCTCACTTTAGATATAGTCCTCAGATGATAAAAGCAATTTTTGACCAACTGTTTTTAGTGGGCTTCCGATTACATAGTCTGGTCAAATATGACCCAGAGGTTTCTGAGGCTGGTTTTGACAGTGGAGCCCAGAGAACCAAGTTGTTGTTTGATCTGAGGAATTTTGGTTTGAGAAGCAATGATCAGAGTTTCAGTCTTAATGGTGGTCAAACAATCTCAAAACATAGACAAAATGTGATACTCACTGAACGAGCTGGTGAGGCAGATCTCTGAAACGGTGAATAATGTGGCCAAGAGGCAGCAAGTACAGCAAAAATAAAAAGCTGCTCAGGATAGACCCTTGTGCAACTTCACATGACAAGCTGGACACTTCAGACATTATATGATACGGCAACACTGAAGGTTTGATATAAGATGAAAACCACTGGAGCACAGACCCAGAAAATCCAAACACTTTTTCAAGCCGGTCAATGAGAATTTTATGATCCACAGTATCAAAGGCAGAGGTCAAATCAAGTAGAAACAAAACTGTGTAACGACCCAGATCTGCTGCCATCATCACCTCACATGATACTTTTGGTAATGCAGTTTCAGTAGAATGCATTTTTCGGAACCCTGATGGAAACATATCAAACAGTATATGCTGCTCTGTGTAGGAATTTAACTGTTCTCCCACCAGCTTTTTCATAACTTTGGAACCAAAAGGAAGTTTTGAAATGGGCCTGTAGTTTTTAGGCTCCAAAAAGTCCAGATTAGGCTTTTTAATAATGGGGTTTACCATGGCGTGCTTGAAATAGAAGGGGGCATGTTTTCATGCTTGGGTATTTTCCTCAGCAAATTGTGTGTAATGTACATACATTCTAACTTAACATCTTCCTCAGTAGTCTCTCTTGTCAGTTCCATCTCCCTCTGAACACATCTTAGTATGAGTAAATCATTTATGTGCCTGTCATGTCTGAGTGAAAAGCAGTGGAGTGGTGAATGTCAGGATGTCAGCCATTAGTGAATGAGTTCTTCTGAAGTGCCCTGCCTTCGCCCCTTCTCAATGACTTCTGAGGAGATCGCATTTTCTCAATAACTGAACCTGTGTGGCCCTGTTTGATCAGTCAGTGTGATGTTATTGAGTGTGATGCAGCTTTAAGTGTCAGTGTCAGCGCATGTCCTTCAACTATCTTTGTGCAATGACATACACTTTCTCTGGATGTGTTTCAGCTTCACATAATATGGCCATCGCTCTGCGGTCTGTACACTTATGATCTTTTGAACTGGTTAAGTCCTGGTTGATTTTGTCTTAATTTAAAACCAGACTGGTAGAGACTAGTTGCCTGGGATCTAGAATACACATCTTCAGTACTTTACGAAAATGTGAGTCTGGTCACCGGTGAATCTTCCAGTTTGTATATTGACAGGTGGATTAGCCCATCAGGGACACGCATGGTCCGTTCATATTGGAAAAAATAAAGGAAAAAATGTCACAGGGGGCTGAAAAACTCAGCGGATTTCTGCGCAGTCTGAAGTGAGATAAATTAGATTTTATTTGTAAATGATAGGTGACCAATGAGCTTCTTCGTTTCACATGGGTCACTGAAAAAAGCTAATCTGATTTCATGATCATGTTTGGCCGGGCTTTAGATGCAACGGAGGGAGTGGGGACCAGACTGATATCCTTCTGTATAAAAAATACAGAGAGATAGCATTCTGAATTCACCAGGCAAACAGTGTGTTCACCTGCCCAGGGACTGCAGATAGAAAGTAGCAGTAGCTAAATCTGGAGTAGCAGTAGCTAAATCATGTTTTCTTTTGTAAGATTAATGAATCTGGTCCCTGACAAATAAAGAACAAAAGAGAGATTAGTGTTCCTATGCTCACATTTATAACTTGCTTGATGCTTGATATAGATTTGATACAGAACAATGATGAATAAAACAATAGAATGTAATTTTCAACTCAAAACAAGACCCATTTATTTAATATTACCATGTTTTTTTTTAACTTCTTACATAGATCAAGACCGTACTAAAACTATTCAGGAAAGGTCCAGCGTTATCCTTTTGATGAGTCAAATGAGTATCTAGTTTTGATATTAGTTTCTGTATCGATTAGTATGTGGGTATAGATTTTTTGATGCCCAAAGCACATTTAGAACTAGGAGCTAGATGCAGTCTTGATAGAATCTTTAATGATCTTTTTTCAAGTCCATACATAGTGCTGATTTACTGACAGTTTAATCTTGTAATCCTGGTTCAGAACAGGTTTAATAAAGTGTTCTTGTTCTGGTGTTAGATCAGATTCTTACTTTAAACAGCTTTATCACTGATTGAGTCCTGTGTGATTGTTTTGCATAATACACCCCTAATTTATTCTTTGTGAAAACATGAATATATTGCGTGTTATGTTGTTATTGCTGTATACTCTGTCCCACCTCACAGTATTAGGGTCTGTGTGGAGTTTGAATGTGGAGTTTGTCTCCTCAGGGTACTCTGAAGAGATGGTCAAAAAATAGGGATGCTCCAGTATGGATTTTTAAAGAGTGGGTATTATGCAAAATCGACTTTTTGTAGCTTTCTACCATGTGATAATGTTGTTCCCTCATCAAAAATATGCCTGAAGAGGTTTTAGATGTAATCGATATGTTAGCTGTAAGATTCTGTCTGATGCTTAGCCCACAAGCCTACGTCAACCCTGCTCCCGCATGACAACTTTCCATAAATGTACAAAAGCAGGATGCAAAACAATACACAACTTCATAAACCTGATGCAATGTGCAGTAGTTAGCAAAATGTACTACGATTGCGCTTTGAAGGGGGAGTGAGTAAAGGGAGCGGGGGCTCAGAGCGTCAAAAATTATAGTGAAACTTATTTAACAAGTGGAATACCCCCTCTTTAACGTATTTGTTTTTTTTTATTCTTCTTTTATTCTGCCAATATCTCTTTATTTGACTTGCTTTAGTAACTGATTCCCCCCCATGATTGTTGATGACAGACTGTTTGATTGTCTCATTATGTAATTGACTTTTTAACAACTTTCTACCTTATCTGCAGATATAACCCATTATAATTCATAAACATACTCTCATTTGTGAGTCGTGTGTCCCATTTTCAGTCAGGATTGGTCTAGCTCTGTTCTGCACACCTGGCTCTTTCATTCTCACAGCTGTACTTTTGCTTCATACAAAATCTCCACTTGCTGCAGAGGCTTGAGGCCGAGCTGGCACTACTTTTTTTGTAATTATCAGTTAAAAGTTGCATTCATTAATCAGGAGGCCAGTGATCACAATCTGCCTGAGACCTGCCAAGGCTCATTTGATGCCATCAGGATCATAATAAAAGATAAGTGTGTAGTCCAAATAAGCACCAGTAATCAGACACTATTCAAGGTTGCAGCGAAGGAGCCAGACCGAAATGGCTATTACATAAGAATGTTTTTTTTTTTTTGTTGTTGTTGTTTTTTTCCAGCAGTGTAATGGAGTACTTGTCCTTGTGACCTTGGATTCATAAGGTCCCTCACCTTTTTGAGATTAGATGTGTCCATGGTTATTACTTTGCCTGGAATGTTCGGCAGTATGGCATTAAACTTGTCTATCTCCATGGAGACGCAGGCCAAGTTACAGGTCAGATCTGGGGTGAGACAAGTTCTGTCACAGTAAGAACGCCTGTTTTTCAAGGTGCTTTTGAGCAATTAAAACACCTGCAATTGAATAGATTTATGTAATACAAAAGTTTAATGCAATACCATGGAACATTCCAGGAAAAGCAATAACATCTCCATTCACATAAGAACGGTCCCCCTACTAAAAAACTCCATACTGCGCCTTTAAGATAATAACATTTCATGTGCGGAGATGCAAATCAGAATAAAATAGTTCATGCTTTCATGAGATTTGTTATCATTACAAACGTCTTATCCACTTTAGACAATTAGCTGCTTGGCCAATGTTCACCACTATAGTCAACTTGTAAGACTGAAACAACTACTCGGATAAATGGCAACTAATTATTAAAAGAATTGTCAACATAATCATTATGTGGACTATACACAGACTTCAAAACATGCAGTGTGTTGTGTTGTTTGGTTAAGAAAAACTATTCCTATTCCTAAGACATCCCACCAAACCCCTGCGGCCTTCCATTTACACATCACCCTATAGATCTTCATGTCACAGCCCTAGTTTACACCCAACACGTCGCCCAGTGTTTTAAGCACACCTCACCTCACAAGCCATAAATGTATTTTGCCAGTGGTGCCATGTGAGCCTTAAATTATCCCCTACCATGGTCTCTAAATAATGTTCCGTCCTGTCCAAATGTGAAATGATTGTGTGTTGCAGATGATTCATTTTTGCTTTGGCTTCACCAAGGTCCCCATCCATCTGAACACGTGCTTTACCCAGACAGATATAAAGCTCCTCATAAGCTTTGTTTGACTGTTTTTTTCTTATGCCTCAATCAGTGAATGTAAGCCTTAACAGTAAAATGACCTCTACTGACCTTTTTGAAATATGATATTTTCAGCTCCCTATTGCCACAAACGTTTGTGCCAGAAAATATAATAACAATAAGAATGCTTTTGATTTAGCTGTTTAGGTGTTTGACAGTATGTACCGGCCTAAGTGGAAATCAACCCTCTGGCCTTTTGGTTTGTGGTAGTTCACGGTAGAGTTTAGATCAGGCCAAAAAATCCAACCCAGCCCGAGCATGAGTACACTTAGAATAGTTCTAGTGGCAGAATAAGCACACCTGAAAGAGCTTCCTGTGTCCACATGTGTTAGTGTTCTACCTGCGTGTCCCCGGTACCAAAAGCACTTGTCTCTGGTCGTTGACCCACATTCTCTCTCCCACACTTCTTTCTTTTGCTCTTACAGGCCT
>KN474860.1:107597-209837 GCA_000787095.1 Periophthalmodon schlosseri
TAGGGTTGGGTTTTGGCTCGCTAGTTGTTGGACGGGCACACTCTCCCACTGAAGTATCAACCAGGCCCAACTTTGCTTAGCTTTTGAGATCAGATGAGATTGGGAATTTTCAAGGACTATCCTCCCCGTCTTGTTTTTGCCACGCTGCCAGTGCCTTCTGCTGCTCTAATTAAACTGTAGATGTCAGCTGCTGTTGATGTCTTTGACGTTGTTCATCTCTCCACTGTGATTGAGAAAACTGTCATTTCAGGTTCTAATGAGTTTATTCCTGTCATTGCCATGATTTTTTTTAATTCACAAGAAAAACTTCCCAAAAAAATCTGAAATCCAGAAACCCTTACTCCTATAGTAATGTGAATTTTCAGAACTCATGGTTCAATAATGACACTTTCTTACATAAACTCTTACATATCAATATCAGCATCAGCTTCATAAATAAATACATAAATCAACCTTACATCAGGAATGTCCTGAGAAAAATATTTAGCACATGATCCAATGATAATGTTGCTATTCCAGCGGTCTGTGGTTTCATGATTTATTAAAGTATCAAAACATGTATAAGGTATGACTCTATAGCAATTATGCAATTCAAATACAAGTGTGTGGGAGACCTCTACTTCTCCTTATGTGCCATGGACCATTACTGCACCTTCTGTTTAAGGCTATTGCCTCCATTGACTCTCAGCTTCACTGTTCACTATGGTGTTGTCTGTCCTATTGCAAACACACCAGCCTCCATCTTGGCTCTGTGCTGATGCATAGCTCTGCTGCGTTCATTAATAACCTCCCCTGCATACAGTAGACTGGTGTTCAGCAGTGGGAGACGAAGGCAGAGGACAAGTGGTGCGCAGTCTACATAAAAAATATGGGATGATCCAAAAAGGCCACCTGTGTAGGCTCATTATTACAGCGAAAATGCAAAGGTTTGGCTTCCAGTTCATCTATCTCACAAAGAAGAACAGACTACAAAGTGTTTATCGCTGTGGTGAATTATGAGTCTTAAAAACCTATTAAGAAGAACTGGGGATCCTTCATGTGGTGTAAATGCAGGGCCACACTGCCTCCTGGTAAAAAATATGCTGTTAAAAGGGCTATCTTATGCAAAATTGACTTTTTTGTGGTTTAATGTTATAATTAGAGTTGAAAGTAATTATTATTTAGTTTATTGACTACTCAGCATTTTTTTTGATTAGTCGACATTGAGATTTTTAAAATACATTTTAACCAAATAAATTGTCAAATATAGTCATGGTTATTGTAATGAATCGTTGCAGCCAAAGTTGTTGTATCATGTCCAAAACATACCAGGAGATCTGTTTTGCTTCATTTTGCACATGCTTCAGTAATGCTTCATGTGTTTACTCTGTCTCTCTCTCCTGAGCTCAAATCACCTCCTTGTGACTGCTTTACATCACAAGTCAAGTCATTCTCCATGAAGTTCCTTGTCTTTTTATTGTCCCAATCCAAACTTGCTCTATTTCAGTCCTCAATTTTCCTCTCTCAGTTAGTTAATTTGTAGCATTGACAGGCTTTGTTTTTAGCTGATACAAATCTCAGCATTCATTAGTTATGTATGCTCAACTTTTATGATCGTTTAGCCGTGTTATAACAATGTTCCCTGTTCATTAAATTACTCAAAGCTGTATTTTGTATTTTCCTGCATTGTCCTGCATTTGAGGCTTAAGTACTCTGAGAATTTCTGCTTTCACCTACCCCCCTCTCCTCCTACACCTCAGTACTTACTGCAATTAAAAAAAAAAAAAAAACCTCTAGGTCATACACACAAGGTTAAAAATGTCCCCTAGCCATTTTCTCAACAATAAAAATGTGTTGTTTTAGCTCAATAATGCAGTTCACTATGAACAAAATATATAATTAGTATTTACGTATGTTATAGTTTTTATAAATACCAGAACAAAGGCATATTATGACGTAAAGCATAAAGGCTTAGTTGGACAGGTGAGCCATACAGTAGTGTGGCATATTTAACATAAAATATTTTTTGATGCCCATCCTGATGCAACTCATTTTATATATTCAAGCTTGGCAGTTACAAAATTCTCTATATTTTTTTTAAATAAATATAGTATGTATTTTTATTACTGTGGCTATTGGATCCATATTCAGTAAGACTACAACTGTTTCCCTGCAGCTTCTTCCTGTTTTGCACTGCCTCATTATTGGTTCAGTCATAACCCCCATTGTTTACGTAGAGCCCATGGAGTGTAGACAAGTCTCAAATGCCTACATAATATCATTTTTGTCTAACTAGACTGGTCCCTCTTCCAGTGCAGTGCTCGTCTCCTCCTCCCCAGCTGCCAGCACTGCACTCTTAACATTTACATTTGTGTTAGAACCCAGTGAGATGGGGTGCTCATGAATCATTCACTCAGCCACATTGCAGAGCTTTGAAACCTTTTGAAACATTTAGCGTGCTAGCTTTCCGTAGCATTTTTCTCACACTTGACAACAGGTTTGGATGGAAAGCATTTTGGCCTCTGATTTATCTTGCGGAAATTACAGACAAACAGATATAATGCATACAAGTTATTGAGATATGATAAAATAAGTAGAAACGTTGCTTTGCTGTTGTAGCGACACCACTGTGTATTCTGACACCTTTCTGTTGCTTCGGCCATTTTATCTCCCCATCTCCAAAGTAATGTTTTACAGAGGCAGTGAGTGGAGGCATTAATGTTGATATTCATATTCTGGTCTTATATAACATGTCAAAAAGTCAGTATTGATTTTTGCACTGCTACAAAAATAGTCCATTTCAGTGATACAGTGTGAAGAAAAATAGCAAGCAAAAAGCAATTAATTCACATTGCAGCCAAATGGCATTTTTTATACACGGTGATCTGTTTAAATTATGCCATAATCCAATTAACCAAGATAACATGCAAGTGTGACTGATTGTTAAATTACATGGATGGGGATTATAATTTGTCCAGCTGTGTTCCAATGTTCAACAATCCTGCGTTACTGTGATGATATTCCCATTTTGATGTTAATAATAATACAAGGTGCAAAAATATGCATTTGTACTATTGAGTGGACTTGCCTCACCACAGATCTGACCTGTAGCTCAGATTGGTCACTTGCTTGTCTCCATTGAGATAGATAAGTTAATGCCATACTCTGGAAACTTGTGCAGGCAGAGCAATAACATCTCCATGGAAACAAGCAAGACATGAAAAGTTACATGGTGCACTTTTAATTTTTAATGTATTTATTTTTTTTAAATGTTGTTCACCTTTTTATGTGTGAAACTAATTTTAAGGGTGCATTTGGCCCTGGTTAAAGCCCAGGTAAGTTCTGATGTGGTTTAGTTCTGGGTTTAGTCTGTTTTTGATATAGTCCAAGTTAAATCTACTTTTTTGGATCTTTCTACCATGTTACAACGTTGTTTCCTCATAAAAAAAAATAAATAATAATAATAATAATAATAATAATTACAAAACATTCCTGAAGAGGTTGTATATGTCATCCATGCATGTTTGGGTGATCTTGCAATATCTCCCGGGCCTTATTCAAAGTGGCCCATGCTCCCACAACTCCCAAGCTCACAACTATTTTTTATAAATATACAAAAGCATGGTACAAAACAATACATTGCAACTTCACAAACCTGATGCGATGTGCAGTCATTTCATTAGTGGGATGTATGCTGTCTCCATTGAGATAGATAAGTTAATACTGTGGAATCTTGCAGGCAGAGCAACAACATCTCCATGGAGACATATTTATTTATTTATTTATTTATTATAATGTTGGCATTCACCTTTTTTGCTTTAGACTAATTTAAAGGGTGCATTTGGTCTTGGATATAGCCTAGTTAAGTTCTGATGTGAAGACTTGGTGCTGCTCACACATTTGGTCACGTGACTTTTTCTCATGTTGTTCTCATGTGCCTCGCAGTGTTACAATGCTTGTTAGCACTGTACTCTCAAAAACAGCTCAAGGCTCAACCTGCACTGGCTGCTACGCTATGCTATTTTTAGACCGTGTTTACATGTTCTTGCAATGTGTCTTGTTTGGCTCAAGTAGTTTTTATTCTTTGCACTGTTGCTTCCCTTTCAAGCAGTCTCAGCCCTCAGTGCTTCATGCTTCTTATGTAATAGTGGTATCCGTATCTTAATTAGATCTTAACTACTGCACTGGGTCAAAGTCAAGATGAAGAAGGATTTAAATAGTCTCTTCTCCACAAGTTTGTTTTTGTGTCACTGCTATGGTTATTTTTATCTCATGTCTGTTATTTTGGTCCTTTAGCTATTTTTATATGGACAGTTTGGTGTTGTCAGTTTGTTGATGGAGGACCAAATCCGGTGGCAAAGAGCAACATGCACTGGGAACAGGTCTGACTTACTGCCGGCAATACAAACACAGCTCATACAGGGACCGGACAGCCCTTAGTTTATAGACAGAATTTCTAAGCTCAGTCAGAAGTCCCTGCTTAGACTGGTGCCCCCGCAACCCGGCCCCGGATAAGCGGAAGAAAATGGATGGTTGACGGAATCATAAACCGATCAATAATTGTTTCTGATGATTGATTTGAAGATGATCACAGATGCCCTGGTGGAAAGGGAATGGTACATCCATGAGAGTAAGTATAGAGAGACATTTATAGCTTGTGTTTTTAATCATATTCACCATGGACTATTCCAAGGTTATATTATGTTTGATTGAAGTGCACAGCATTATAAGTTGTCCAATGTGCCCATTGTTTGAAATTGAGCCGGAGTACAGGTTAGAATTCTATAGTAAAATGTGCTTTGTAAATACAGATACTTTCACATGGTTTAAGGGAATAGCTGTGTAGTTACTGGGCCTATCTGCAGCAAATAAAAACTGACATAACGTTTAGGTGAAACTTTTTATTTATTTTTCTTTGCTTGTCTTGCCTCCAAAATTGTGACATTATTGAAAGGGCTCTATGCCAAAATACTAATATGACTAAGTTTGAGGACCTAATCCCTAACAAACAGTAATAAGGTTCAACAATTTGGTTAGTTCCAAGAGCAGTTACTCTCCTATTGCAAAAAAAAAAAAAAAAGAAAGAAAGAAAGAAAAACATGCTTTATTACTGTAAGTGCGGTCGCCTCTTCACAGATCGGACCTGTAACTTGTTCCATGTTCTAGGTAATAACACCTCCATGGAGACCAGCAGGTGGCAGACCCTCCACCAGAAAAGATACATTCATAGTGCACCTTTATAGGCTACAGACATTTTTGCACAGTGAATGAACTATTGCATTCCACTGGTCTTTTCTCCTACCCTTTTGTTCTTATCGTAATTTATTTGGATCATTTGCTTCAGCCTTGGTCAATTTTTCAAAGTGAACCTGATTTTTAACTTTGTCCATCAAGGGTGAAATAAACTAAATAAATTTGAAACTTTCCTTCAGAATATTCCAAAAAGCAGCTGGAGAATTGTGATGACTCTCTCAGTGACTGCAATAAATCATCATTGACAATGACAGCTGTTTAGTGCCACAACGTGTCCCAACATACTAATCAAATAAGATTAACAAAAACATGAGGAACTCAGAGCGTGCCAATGACTCAAGTAAGTCACACGACTATTTTGGGATATAGTTATTTGGGATGCCACTTGTCACCAAAAAACTGATTACCATATTAGTTGGGGCAACAACTGAAATGTAAACAAAACCAAATATTAGCAAATATCAGATACTAATCAACACTAAAACTAGTATCGAATCTCTCATTTGAGAAAGTATTGATACTAAAAGGTCACATTCACAGGACAGAAATGAATCTTTCCTGAATAACTATAGAATGATCTTGAGCTGTATCAGAACAAGTATAAAACACACAGATTAGTATATGCCCACGGACCACTGTGGAACATACCTGGATAACTGAGGGATTACATAGATACATTTTATTGTCTAAAAAAAGAGTGTTTTTTATCATGGTATCGGAATCGGTATTGAGTATCAAATCTGCTCTTTAGTATCAAAATCAAGTTTGACTACTCTAGGGGAAATTTTTGCTTTTAGGTAACTTATCGTTTTAGTTTCAATTTGTCTGCTAGAAAATATTTAAAGTCCATTTGCTAGACCTCTACAGAATACTCACTGAACGTATTTACCAAGCTTATCTTGTAGATTTATAGCGCTTAGCGAGAACTTCAGTTCAGTTTATTTTCATTTTCAGTTTAAAACCACACTGGAGAACACAACAAAAACAAACACTTACACAAAGCAATGCATATTTTCATTTCATTTCATTTTTTATTCTACATTCCACTAATATTTCAAATCTATAGCATGGCTCCTCCACAGAGACAAGTAGCGCTGACATATACAGACATCTGGAGCTGAGTCTGTTCGGTTTGAAATCTCCATCCATGATTGAGTGAGTTTTGCTGAGTGCTGCTTACTGCGTGACGCTTAAATCATCACCTATTGTAAGTGTGAAGTCCAGACATTTGCTCCATCTGTTACTAAAGCAGCAGTCATTACAAAGTGCTACCAAAGTTCTTCATTAAACTCATTTCACGGTGGCCTATTTCTACCTTTAAATATTGTTTTCTAGTGACTCTCAACAGGGCAAACTGTCCCTCTCTTGACATGCGTTTATCACGGTTTAAAATTGCTGGTAGGATGGCGTAAGTGGATTACAAGTTTTGTGGCATTGTGCGGTTATTATATTTTTATTTTGTCTGTACTGTACTGCACGTTATTCGTATCATATAAGAGGAAGGTCAGCAGCAATATGTTCTCTATGTCAGCTGCAAGAAGAGAGTGCCAAGGGAGGACATCCAGGTTTAAAGCCGTACCAAATTTAAATCATTGCACACAAGGAGATAGATGTGCTGAGGAAAATGTTACTTTGTCCTGAAATGTTTATATTAAAGGTGCACTGTGTAACATTTCTGAGGCAGGGTCCGCCACCTGCTTGGAGATGTTATTGCTTTTGCCTGAAGTGTCCCACAGTATGGCACTAAACATATCGATCAATCTATTTAATACTGTGAAGCATTCCAGGCAAAGCAATAACATCCATGGAGACAAGCAGGTGGCAGGTGGCTACACACACTGTACAATTAATTCATTTGACCTTTTGTAACCAAATTTCAAGGCAAGGCAAGGCAAGTTTATTTGTATAGCACAATTTGCACACAAAGTAATTCAAAGTGCTTTACAGAATAGGACATTAGACATTAAAATCACAATACAACAAATCAAAACATAAATAATCACAAATAGTCATCATAAAATTAACATTAAAGGAGAAGAGTGCAAAATAAAAACCTTTCAGTCATATGCACAGCTAAACAGAACCGTTTGGAGTCTGGATTTAAACATTGTCAAAGTACATTCACATCTTCAGGAAGACTGTTCCAGGTTTTAGGAGGCCAGTGCCTGAGGTCTTCAGAGTACAAGATGGTTTATATGGCATTAACATGTCGGAGGTGTACTTTGGTGCTAGGCCATGGAGAATTTCAAAAAGAAATTAAATTGGTAAAAAAAAATATATATATTTTTGCAGAGGTAACACCAAAAATGAAGTAGTTTCTTCTGCTAATATGAATGTGAAAGTTACATTTCTTAGTCTCTTCAACCAAGGTGAGAGCCCAGGAGAGGACAAAAGTTCAGCTGTTAGAAGCCACACGTTAGCTCAACTATAAAATATAGCATCCATAAACTGGGACAAGGTTGTACATGGTAGGGATGCACCGATCTGATACTAGCATCGGAAGTCAGCGCCGATACTGAAAAACATCGGCTTCCAAATATTGCTTCAGTCGATATCCTGGTTGGGCCTATGAATTGATGTAATAAGACTCTTTACTGATCATAGTTGACTCTGAAAGTCTCGTAATGTTTGAAATTTTATTTATACAAAGTTGCTCTTTTTTTTTTTTTTCTTTTCAGTCTCAGTTGCTTCGGCGTATTGGTCACTTTTTGTGAAATGGCATAATCTCACCCAAAATCTGTGGCCCTCCTGAAATAAATCTTAACCCACACCAACCGCAGGTGAAATATGGGAGCGTTGGTTACATATAATCAGATCAGCAGGCAGCAGGGCGCCAGTACATTGTGCCGGTTCCTATGTGTAACTTTATATCATTCTCAAACTTTTCCCACAGTCCATCAGCTGTCTGTCACCTCAGCGCTATTTCTCACCCAGGGAGAATTTTTTTCACCAAGTTCAAACCCGACCATGTCATTTCTGAAATATTTGGACAGTTGGGGGTTAGGAAAGAGGATTGGAAAGTGAAGTTGAGTCTCCGCCTTTTTAAATAGGACACAAATTCTCAATGTTGACCGACAAATATAAATACACTGGGTAATGGTAATATAAATACGTTTTGAAATTCAGTTACCACAACAAATAGTTACTACAGACAAGTCCAACTGGTTATGCACAATGTTTTTCTTCTAAATTATGAAGTGCAGATTCAGTATGAAAAGTATATAAGATTAGCTTATCATGGCAATTTCCTTGAGTGGTGGTCACATTGCAACACATCTGTATGTAATATGTATGAAATGTATGCGTTCTTAAAGGTGCACTATGTAACTTTTCTGGTGGAGGGTCAGCCACTTGCTTGTCTTCATGGGGATGTCATTGCTTTGTCTGAAATGTTCCTCAGCATGGCATAAACTTATCTTGCATTTATTTTGATAACATGCATTGTTACTATGAGTGAAGTTGCCTTTCCACAGATCTGACCTATAAGTTTTTCCAGTGAGAACAACTGCTTGTCTCTATGGAGATAGATGAGTTTAATGCTGTGGTGTAACATGGAGACAATCATGTGACGGACTCTATCAGAAAAGTGACATAGTTAAAGGGCCCATATTACACTATTTTTGATCTATGTTGTAATGTTATTTCCTCATCAAAAACATACCTGGATGTTTAACACACAAACCCTGCATATTTAGACTGAATTCCTCTCTCAAACAGAAAGTGGAACACTCTATTCCACCTTGTGATGTCATGTGGTAATACAAGAACTGTGTTTTTAAACTCCATACACCTTCACTAAAATCACTGGAATTGCTAATCTCTACTGAACTAAAGGTAAAAGGTAGCTGTTAAATTGAAAACTGCCACTACATGACATCACAAGGTGGAACAGAGCATTTTGGGCTTTGGAGAGTAATAATAAATGATTAATCAAACTTGTGTGGCTGAAACAAAACACAACTCCAGCTGTGTTTTTGAGGAGGTAACAACATTATAACATGGCTTAGAGCTCAGTCAGTTTTGTGTAATAGATGACCTTTAACCTTTAAAACTAATAAAAATAGATTAAAAAATACAAGTCAAGAAAATAACAGTCTGGGGAAAAAAGCGTGACCAATACAGTCCTGTTGTTGTGGTTTAATGTTGAAACTCTTGTACTTACATCTGAAGTGCTGTATGATGGTATGATGACACAACAGATTGGTAGCAACACTCTGCCTTATTTACATATTATGTAAATGTTAGCCAAGTCGAGAAAAGACCACTCAAATCTGATTCATTATACAGCGCCTGGTCCCATGAATTATAGCCTGCAGCGTGACAGTGTCCTCTCTCCTCCCCTGTGCTGTCTGACCACTGACAAATCAACCCTTATTAAGTTGTACACAAGTGGAAATTGTGGATGATAGCGGCAGTGTTTGTAACCTTTAAAGTTTAAACATATATGCATGTATTCATAATAGGTCCCAAGCCCATGGGCTAGGTTTAAGGGCATGTTTCTTTGTTTATGAAATCTCTGCAGTAGGTTATAAATAGGGCTGTCATAATTACTATATAGACTTATGGTTCAATATATGTAAGACGGGACAATCATTTTTGGGTACTTTTTCTTTGCACAACTGGGAAATTGTTGGTTATTTTTTGGCTTTATCATAAGATTTGCGCTGTAGAAGTTTGAATTAATAACTTCTATGACATATTACAAATGCAAACTAAGTACTAAAGCGTTTTATTCTGCTACTTATTTATTGCAGCTCATGTTTTTAACAATATAAACAATATACTATGTACCAATTTATTTTAGAATAGTTTTTGTGGTATAAATCTGCTCTTGGGTTCTTGTGTCAGTGGCATAAAATAATTTCAGTATTATCGTTGATCGTCTGTATTTACTTCAGCATTATATCATACTTCAGAATTTGTTATTGTGACAGGCCTAGTTATTAGCACTCACTTGAATAAATACATCGTGAGCTGGATGACACTGAAGTGGCCGTGGTGACTGTTAGGGTCATCAAAAGGAATGATACGATACTAAAACTAGTGCTCAAAAAGTCACATAGCTGGATCTTTCCTGAATAATTTTAGAATGAGAATTTTAGAAACTGAGACCACATGGTGTAATATACGTATAATATACATATAATATAACTATTATTTTGTGTTGAAAAAAAATAAATTTTGATTGTCATTATGGTGTCAAAGTCGGTGTTGAGTATCAAGCCTTGTATAGTGACAACACTAAATAAAAGTATCAGTCAGTAAAGTACAATGAGTAACATAATTACGAGAATGCATACATTATAAAGTCAGAAATAAGGTAATTAGCTGCAGTACTTTGTGATATTATATATTTTGTCTTTGAAGTAATTTGAGTGTCTGATTTCTTCATATATGTAACACATGTAACACAGACGTAAAGTCAGGGCTTTTATTTTCACTGTTATAGTCAGCTTATCATTAAGGGCACCAAATGATCTTTATGTCACTGCGCTGATGTCGGGATTTATTATAAAATGTATTATGATTTTTATTACGTTAAAGTGATGGCACAGACACATACTGTATCACCAATGAAAACTATTACATTTTAAAGAGCTGCCACTAAAAAGCATCATAACCGAGCATCTATTTCACACTTGAATTCAATTAATTCAGCATTTGTTGATGCCAGCTCTTCCCATGTTATGGCACAATGCAATGATCTAATTGTTTTAAATACAGCAATCATAGCCAAAAAAAACCTTCAGGCATTTTGCATTGATTCTACTTTAATTGACATGACAACATGTTTCTAATGGACAATTATTGGCTAAATTTATATGTGTAAGTAAACTGACAAAATGTGCAGTCGCTATAAATATAACATAACACATTTAATTGGATTCGCCACTTCATATATTACTGGAAGGAGCTTTGCAACTCGCTAAAATGACTGTGAGTGCAGCTATAGGACGAAGGGTGCAGGTGCTTTTAATCTCACGTTTGTACAGGCTAAATCTTCATCTTGGTGGTGCCGATGCAGAGAATTAAAAAGTCATTTTGTACTGGGCGCAGATGGCAGGTGCTCAGTCAGCGTCTGTTATTAAGGTCACTCTCTCCCACTTTGGTGAACCTCTGTATTATCTGGAGAGAGATGGATGGACTTTAGAGATCGACTGATATGAGTTTGATGGTTGATGCTGATTTTACATTATTTTTGCAACTCATTTGTAGGACAGATCTTCATCATTTTGCCCTTCATAATAAAAGTATAATAATGAAAAACAATATTAATAGAAAAAAAAATAAGTCGGCCCAAACAAAATTAAGATCAATAGGCCAAAAAGTAGCCAAAAAGTGTAAATACCGGCACGGTATCAGCCGGCTATTATATTATATCTTGTGGCTTTTTGGTTCAAGCGTATAACGTAGTCTATATTGATTTGACAGTTGTTGGTGCCTTATGCCCAAAGCTCTTTTCATTTTCTTGGATCTAAGTAGAGAGCAAATTAATATCTAAGAGTCTCTGCACTTGTATAGGGCGCCCCTGCAGTCATTGTTCACATGGATGAAGTATAGGCCTGTTTTGGTCACATGAACAGCTTTGCATTTATCTTTTCACTGTTCATTCCCACCGCTGACAGAGGGTGCTACAACAGTTATATACCTCCTTGGAAATTAATGTGTGTGGTACGCAAATGTAGACTTTACTTTAGTTTAAAAAAAAAAAACACTAATGCCAAGGTTACCAAAACCTTGCTTAGAAGCCACGAGAGTGCATAATATGTCCACTTTAAACTTTATTTTAATGTATATCCAATCTCTGTGTTAAAATGGCATTGTGAATTTGAACTTCTAAATATGTTTTAATGCACTAGTGTCCACATACCACATACTATTATACATTTATTCATGTTGTCTTGTGACCCCTGGGACTGGAATGGACTCCACACACAGTCAACAGTGTTAGTGACAAATATACTCCAGAAACACATAACTCACAGCAGCTCTGACACACACACACACACACACACACACACGCCAACTCTGTAATTTTGCTGATGATTAAATTACTGCCTTATCTTTATCACTTCATTAGATTCAGAGGTCTTGAGGGACAAGCTAACCACCCAGAACCTGAATATTGCAGCTCCAGCTCTCTCTAAATGGCCTCCACGAATCCCACTGGAGCATATGTCTGCCTTTATCTCCTGACAGATCAGGCAGCGCATCTCCAGGTATTTCCCTCACACGTTTGTGCTGCCTTCATCTAAGAGAAAGTGGGTTAGCGACGACACACGGAGCACTCAAAATACTTGCAGGTGAAAACTATCTGAGATTTTAGAGCAGGTGTCCTGTCACCTTGGCTATTATGCATGCTTCATACCTGTGGGTGGAGGTGCTAATTAACTGTTGCCTTGCCATTTTTAGACCGTTGCCATGACAGCTCGCTCCAAGTCGCTTCTTCTCACCTTTATATTTTGCAGTTCGTCTTGCGGCGTGTGGTTTCTTATTTTATCTTGTAGCGTTTGGTTGTTCTGTTCTGTACTGTGTTTTGTGGGGTCCGATTGTGTGGAGAGGCTGACAGGGACATCCATTGTGAGACACAGACCAGTGGCGTGTGGCCTTCAGGTGCCGCTTGGCAGCTCTGTAACTCTCAGTTGTCATTTATCAGGAGAGACAGAGTGATCAGTCCTGTCTACGCAGACTCTCTAACACTGTCCTTCATCTACAACTAATGCATGAAAACTGACATTAGACCCAGAGTATAGGGTCAATTCCTTTTAAATCTTCTCAGCACTTACAAATTTCAATATCGTAATGTTTGAAAGTATGATTTTTATGTTATGGTCAAGCATGGGACCATAATGTAGCTAATCACAATAAAGGGTTTTCCTTTATTGTATGGTGGTAAATTTTATTTAATTGTGATTATCACCAACAAAGTTAATTGCCAATAAAACACCAGAAAAAAGGCTACTTATTCATCATGTTCTCTTCTGGATCATTGTTTTACTTTACTTTTTTTTACTGTAACTTAAAGGTCCACTATGTAACTTTTGTGGTGGTTGGTCTCCATGGAGATATTGAGTTATTGCTTTGCCTGAAATATCCCACAGTACTAAAATAATCTATCTTATTAAATTACAGGTGTTTTATTGCTATTAAGCACCATTAAAACTCCACAGATCTGATCTGTAACTTGGCCTGCCACCTGCTTGTTTGAATGGAGAGAGATGAGCTTAATGCCATACCATGGAACATTCCAGGCAAAGCATCTCAGTGGTTAACAATGATGTTAACAATGCATGTGATGTACTCTCCACCGGAAAAGTCATGCAGTGAATATATTTCCATAACATTTTGAAACTGTCAGTATTTTTTTATCTATGTATTTTATGTGGTACTATTGTTAGTCACAGAGTATTTTAATATTGTCCCATGCTTAGTACTTTCTTTATTTATCTTTATTTATACAGGGGAACCCAATGAGGCTCTCTTTGTCATAGGCGCCCTGTTTAAAATACAATACAAGCAGAAAAACAAACAAAACAAACGAGTATACAAGTCCATATAAAACATTTGTTTGTATAAAAGTTCGTTACCAGATTATTAATTCGCGATTGTGTCACCAACGTATCCAGTTTTGCTTTTTCTTGTAGTGTATTCCATTTTTGTGAAGCAGAATAGCTAAAAGCTCTTTCCCGTCTCAATTTTGGTGCAGCTAGTCCTTATACAGTCATGTGATCTGGTATTAAATGTTCTGGCATCAATGATTAACAAGCAGGCATCACCTGTACTAGCTGTTGTTGGGCTAATAAAGCAACGTAATGCCTCAAACCTAAAATAGTGGATTATTTGTTGGTGATATTTCGAGACATTTGTGCTATTCATAGAAAGTTTAAATCCCCTCTGATGCACTGTGAACATTCACCGCTCCATCTTAATCATCACACGAGTGCTATCTTTGAGACTGGCTGTCAGAAAATGCCAAGTGTATGTCTGCAAACTGTTTTTATTATGAGTTGACCTTTCACAGACTCTAAAGGGTCTAAAGGGTAAATTAATCAACTATATCATTATTAAAGCTATTTATTTGATCATCCAACTGAGATATGAATGTCACTATGTTTGATTGTAGGATTTTAACAAGTGTGTGAACCTGGCGGCATGGGCCCCCAGACAATCAATGTGTTTTATGAATATATTAGTAATCAGGTGTACTTTTCCTTCAAGATGTATACTTTGGATTGTTACTTCTTTCTTAATAAAGGACTTGTGTATTTCTGTCACTGTCAGTTAAAAGTGATAGTTATAATTGTGATAAATAAAAAGTGAGATAGCAAATAGTTACATTGCTATACAGTCTGATAGTTTCTCAGGATCAGATAGTACCGATTGTTTTAAAATAATATGAAAAAGACTATTTTAAAGGTCCATTATGTAACTTCTCAAGAGGGACGTGTGCCTCCTGATTGTATTTATGGAGTAGTCATTGCTTTGCCTGGAAAGTTAGGTTAACAACATATAAATTCATAAAGGCCCACAACTTCTTTTACAACTAACTTTCTGCATTGCACAAAATCATTATGTTTTGCTCCGACATTTTTCCAATTTATACAAACTATGGCAGCAACACTATGCACAGAAGCGACAAAGAGATAAGATAATAATGAAAAAATCTATTTGCGTTTTGCGTCGTATTATGGTAATTGCTAACATAAAAGGGGCTGTTATGATTTAATGACACTTACTTTTATTTTGTTGTTTGTGCAATGCTGTTGATGTGTCGCTGACAACAAAATAAGCTGCTGTTGAACTTTGTAAAAAAAAGACAAAGTACGTGTCCTTACTCTGAGCGGCCTGCATTTCCACAAACCTGATTCTTATTTAGCCTCACAGAGGGCCTCCCCCTGCTTGTTTCCAGGGAAATTATGTTTTTTGGCTATAATCTTCCACAATATTGTATAAAACTAAACTGTTTTAAAGTGTGGTTTTAACTTTGTTTCCACGGAACCATGCAGATGATGCACCTCCTCCAGAAAGCTACATACTGTGCATTTAATGAAAACATAATTTTGGATATGGACCATAGACTGTATATATAAATGGACATAGCTAACCTGCTGCCGCCATGTTCCAAATAGGAAGTGCTCAGGATGCGCTTCTGACTCCATCAACTCTGGCTCCAATTCACTTTATATTGAAACATTGTCACCCTTCTCTCTGTAACTGCTGCAGTGAGCCTCCTCATGTTGGTCTAAAAATGTTTGTATCAACCCACTCAACATGATCCTGGTGTTTTCATTTGGCTGTTTCATCCATAAATCAAGATATGAACATTAATAAGAGACAAATCAGGTGCCTTCTTTCCCTGAGGTCACTCCCGCTAGTGTTAGCAACAGGTTTGATTAACAGTGTGGCTAAGCGCCCGCTTCCTGCTAAACCAGTGATGTGGGCAAGAGGGGGCGTTACCTTCAACAGCCTCGCTCTGGATTGGCCCCTGTGACTTCTAGCCTCGATGAGCTTCATTTGACTGGAGCCAAACACACACTTAGTTCACTTCTTAATACAGTCTATGAAATGGACATCTCAAGTATATGACAAAATATTCATGTGCACAAATACATTTTTTTTTCTAACAACAGTGTAAAAAAAATAAATAAACATGTTAAATATTGGAAGTGTTTCTTTTTAAAAAATAATTTGACTTTGACTTGCCTCTGTTATTCTTTAAATCCATTTATGGTTTTACACGTGTCACCAGGTGCTTTGTAATTCAGATTTATTTTGTGCATAAAATCTATAGATTATCTGATTACTCCAGTTATTTTTCTGCTATGTAAATACTGGTTCATTGTCCTCTATTCTATTCTGTTGTATTAGCCTTTTATAGGTGTCCTAAATCCTGCCTTCTAATGGATGTGGAAATAAATAATAAAAGGTGACATCTGGGTTAGACCAAATGCAGTAATTGAAGAAAGCACCTTGAGAAAATGTCATGGGCAGTGTTTTGGGGACATTACAGAACTAACCTTTAATCATCTAATCAACAGGAAAAATGGGCTTTTGTTCAGCCATCTCTCATCACAAATGAAGTGGGAGAGCTGGTGCTGCAGGATGTGAGCTTAAATGAACTACCAAAAAATATAGTGTTCTTATAGCATGGGAAAGTAATGTAGGCAATAATGAAGTCTGTTTTGTCATTGATAGACACTTAGTTTAGCCTTAATCAGTGGTGGAAGAAGTACTCAATTTTGTTACTTAAGGAAAAGTAAAGATACTGGAGCAAAAAATACTGAAGTAAAAGAATCACATGAAAAAATCTACTTAAGTAAAAGTATTAAAGTACTTGTTTAAAAATGTTCTTACAAAGTGAAAAAAAAAAGTATTTCGTGCATATTTTGAGGTGTTATACAGCTTCAAATGTAGTGATTTTGATAAAGATTTGTGCTAAAGATTTTGTTCAGCAGAAACAATTGATATGGTAGTTTTTTCTGGCTATTTTTATTTGTATATTTTTGTTTGCTCAAACTACAAACATGTAACAAATAAACCCCTGAGCCTTTACAGCAAGTTTCAAACAACAATAAAAAATACTTTTACTTTTCAGTCCAGTTCAAAAATGTAGTGGAGTGGAAAGTACAAATACTTGCTCTCAAATGTAGTGAAGTAAAAGTAAAAAGTATACATTTTTAAATTTACTTAAGTAAAGTACAGATATCTAAGATTTGTACTTAAGTACAGTACTTTGTATTTGTACTTCGTTACGTTCTACCACTGGCCTTAATAAAGCATGAAGAAAGATTTCATTCATAATGAACAAATAATTTATCAACAATGATTCAGTAACTACTTAAGGCTAATTAAGGTGTATTTATTTTGAAGTGTTACCAAAACTTGTAAAAACAAGTTATTCATATATTTATACTAATGGAAATCAGTCAACGGTCAGGCCTTTTAATGCTACTGTCTATTTAAAATGGTTCACTGGAGTTTTCTTGCGTTATTGTTATTGTGTCAGTGGCAGGGACGTGCACAGTTAGGGCCCGGGTGGTGCTCAAGCACCTGCCCCTTTGACTTAAGTGCCCTCGTGGTCAACACATTTTTTAGGTTTAATATTTGCCCCTTGAATACAGCAAATGTGTAAAAGTTGTTTTAAACACTCAACAGTAAAAGAATGTCGCTGTCACTTTGCGCCCCTCTCTCCTGCCTCACACGCTCATGTCTTAACCTTAACAGCACATAGCGCTAAATCAAAGACTGTAGGTTTAGTTTTAGTCCATAAAGATGTTCTACACAACGTAAGCTTTTAGCCAATTTTTATTTTTGGACAATCCACCTCATATTCGCAATGTTATGAGCAGAACAGCTGATGTAATAATACGTCTGTAGATTCAATAGCGCGAGTATATTGCGTCGATGCGTGGCACATTTCTCAGGAAAGATCAGTTGAATTCTCATAAAAGCAACATAACACTTACGTCTAAGTGTGTGGACAAAAGTTTTAGACTGGACTGTGACTGTTCTCTGGAGCGTTTCTCCACAGCCCAGTGTGAGGCTGCTGCAGACAGAAGCTCAGTGTGCTGGAGCAGGGGCGGAGCACAGGGAGGGAGCAGAGGGCTGGGGCTCCACAGAGAGCCAAATGAACAGTCTTTCTAAAATGGAAGTTAATGACAAGTATGGCATATAAGTATGCCAGTTGTTATAGTCTAATAAACAATTGCATGTTTTGAATCTTGGAGAGAAATAGGCTACGATAATGGACCTATGTCCCATTATTCTACACCAGACTACTAAAAAATAGGATTTCTTCACCTAAAACACCCCAGATTACAGGAAATTACATTTATTTTTATCAAAAGCTCCTGGAGGAAGGACCCCAGACCCCCCTCACATGTTCCTTTTTTGCTCTGTCTCTCTCATTTTTAAAAATATTCTTGCTGGTCTCTCAGCTCATATGCACCTATAAGCACAAAGCTTTGCTGCTAAACCTCAGCAGGCACACGCCTAAAAGTAATCTCTAAAGAAGCTAAATATTTTTTGCTTACTTTCAAAACCCGTGGATAAGTTGATTTCAAGTGACATGGAAAAGTTCCTTTTATTCTTAGTTGAGCACCTTCCTCTCAACATGTCTGTGCACATGTATTATTCTTTATTGTAATATTTGTCTGTAGTGGTATATCAAGCTTCAGAATGTATTATTTTGACAGGCCTACACAGATGAAAGGACTTTGAATTTTTTTGCATTTTTCTTTTTCAATGGCTTTGTTTACCTGCACTCCAAAACTTGATCACTATCTGATTTTTGGAGTTATCAGGTTATTGAAATGTCATGTAAACAGTTACTGTACATCTGATGTGAGCAATCTGAGTTCTTTCACACGTGTGCAGGACTGACAGCAAGAATTTTGAAAAAAAAGGGAAATCTAATCTAATGTGTAGGGGACAAAACTGAAAGAGAAAATGTTCGATTTATTGTTCGATTTATTTTAAGATTCACTGAACTTTGCCTTACAGATACAACAGTTTCTCTTCATCATTTCATTTCATCAGATCTGCACACACCACAAATCGGAGGTTATGACTCATGATTGCATAAATCTTAGGGCTGGCCGCAGCAGAACTGAAATGGGAAAAAGGGCTTTTGGCTGTTTTGCTTCCCAAAAATTGAATGTATTTCAAGGACATGCAAAATTGAATACTTTGGTACCACAAATGCAATTTAATAATCTGGTAACAAACATTTATATTTCAAGACATGCAAAATTGAATACTTTGGTACCACAAATGCAATTTAATAATCTGGTAACAAACATTTATACTCACAACTGCACTTATTTTTCTGTATTTGAACAGGGCACCCATGAAAAGGAGAGTCTGAGTGCTCTCCCTGTATAAATAAAGATAAATGAAAAAATGAAAAAAATATTGGCTAATTATTGTAGTTATCTGATCTTTTACTGTCCATGTAAATGTATGTCTCCTCCTATTGTATCTCTCCATAGAGTAACTTCATCGACCCGTTCCCTCCATCTGAAATTTTGACATCTTAAAATTCCAAAGCATAACCCCAAACTATCTCACTAGAAGAATAATTGTTGCATATTTTCTCTAATGTGGATATATATCGAAGTCATTTTGCAGTATTTCCATAACAGTCACTTCATGTGGATAAACTGCGCAGCCAACACAAATGCTTTTGACACTCTCATTCTTATGTAAATGACCAAGACAGCTAGGATTAAGATAGTGAAATTAAAATAGAAAATGTGTCCAATCTGTAATTTGCTGCGGAGGCGCGTGGAACACCTGAGGGACCCCACTTACATAATTGTGTCTTCCCAAGTCATCAGTTTGCATTGTTCTGGTTTTATAATCTACATTGTTATAGACAGAAATAATGCTACACTTGAACTTTCTGATGACATTCTCCTCTAAATGTCATAATCCCTTGTTCTTATTCTTTTCAGGGGCTGTGGGACTGAAGGCAAACCGGCAACTATGAGCCTTTATCTTAGCCAGTTGCTTACAGGGCTAACAGAGACTTGGAGCCTTCAGGGGTCCCGCTCTGTGTGTGTGTGTGTGTGTGTGTGTGTGTGTGCGTGCATGTGTGTGTGAAGAGGAAGAGATAGAGTGTGGTTTAATAAGGTTCTACTGCTGCAGTGGAAGAATCAAGATGATGTATTTGTATAGCACCTTTAGAACAGCCAGAAGGTGCACAAGGCACTTCACGGGGCCATAGGCAGGACTATTGAAAAATATAAAGATTTTCTGACATATGTTGAGGGTAAGGGGTCAGAGGTTACCTGATTTTTGTACGGTAGTTCAGCAAAATTTGTTTGGCCCTTGCACAGATGCATTGTAAAAACAGCTCCAAGGGTCAAAATAAGACTGCTGTGTGCTGTCTGCATCTAAAACATTTATTGTCAGAGAATCAGGAAGTGAGCCGTTAGCATGGTAGTTGCTTTTTAGCTTTACCGTGAAAAGCGCTTATTACTCTCTGAGGAATGCATTAGTGAGGATGCTTAAGTGAGGACTGATGCAAGCCATTTACACTGTTTCATAATGTGTGCACTTTATATGATGTTTCAAAGTTACTGGATATAAAATGTTTGGGTGTTTTGGATGAGGATCTAAACAGCTCTATTGATGCATCTTCATATATTATAGTGGGAGTGCCAGGTGAAAATCCATCTAAATGTTATTGTGACAAATTACTAGACTGTGCAATATCAAATCATTCCACTGGTCTTTTGATCCTAATGCATGCAAACAACCTCTCATCTCCGTGCGCCCGTGGGAGCGATAACATCCGATGCACCAACCTAATTATGCTTTTTAATTCAGCTAAAATGATGTCAACTATTGAGATGTCACTAACCAGAATTAATGAGTATGGAAAGTAATATCTTTTAAAACCAGCTCGTCAACTGCTCTATTTAATCTGACATCCCACTTGAACACGATGGATCTAAAGACACGCTAATATTGTTGTCCTTATTATACCGCTGTCGATTTTTTTATGTAGCAGTGACTAATTTCTCAGTTTTGTGTAGTTTGCACTGTTTTATAAATCATTTTAACACAGGTTTAAGCAATATCAATATATGCAGTTATTCATGCTTGAAAATACACTGGATTGCTACTTCTGCCTGTATATTTCACAAATCTAGCACTATATAGTATTTCCAGCTTTCATTTTAACTCGTCACCAGTGACCCAATTTTCAAAATTAAAAACTGGGACACACTCTGGTTGGAATTGTTGGTATATTTAAAATAGCAAAAAGAACGTGTAATATTGTCCATTCTTGACTCACTTGTGTCAGTCATAATCTGTAGGGCTTCTGTCGGAGGATTTTTTGCCTTATGCTCATTTTCAGGCAATGGTTTGTTGTATTTTAGCTAAACAAATGAAAATCTATTCCTCTCTTTAACGCTGGCAGGGATCACATTGGTCAAAAATAGGGACACCTGGGACATTTCTTGTATCAAAACTGGGACAAATCCATAGTTCTGTGAAGAAAATGATCTGTATTTTACCTACATCTTAAAAAGGGGGTAGCTGCTAACACATAACAGTTGGATCACCATTTTACGTTTTATTGTTAATATTAACATGTGTATGTTTTATCAGTTTTCCTTTTGTTTTTTAGTCCCTATTCCCTTTGCTTTCCATGCTAAGTCACTCACCCTTCAGAGAGCTATATCATTACAATCAGCGCACATCCCGCTAATGAAACACATTAGCGGGATGTGCAGTTGTTGTGTACAGTTTTGTTGTTGTGTACAGTTTTGTATCGTGCTTTTGTATATTTATAGTGAATTGTGTGGGAACATGGATGACGTAGGCTTGTGGGCGGAGCATTGGACAGAATCATACAGCTAACTGTAAGGAGGGTTCGAATAGGAGAGATCATTAAATTACTGAAACATACACATCTAAAACCTCTTCAGGCATGAAAAATGTTATAACATGGTAGAAAGCTAAAAAAATATATATATAAAGATTTGTGTTTGCTGACTACTAAACACCATCTCAGTATACCATTACTTCAAACTTAAGTTAAGTTTTAGTTCTTCTTTTTGGAAATTTGAAAACATTTTTGTATCCACCATGCATCATCAACTGATCATAGTGCCCACTACATCACCCACCTCCAGATAACCACCTTTGCTTCTTATATAAGTAAATTATTTCAGTCAAACCTCCAGTAGTTTCTCGTCCATTTTCGGCTCTTACCAAATACCTCCTGGATTGGAAGTCTTATCTCACAGTTCACACAGGACACAAACTCTCCAGTGGAGCTGCAGGTCGGGGTCATAGAGTGAATGTGGCTGTATTAACCAGTGTGTAATCTGGGACAGTAGTTTCAGATTAGTATGATGTTGACGCTGACAGTCCTCGAGCCCTGGAGGAGAACACCGTGTGTGATTGCCATCCTCTACTGTTTCCTTGTCGGACTGTCAGAGCAGAGTGCAAATTCTATCAACAAGCTTTTATTCAATTCACTCTGGTGTCGCCACAAACCCAGAGTTCACACCACACCGTCCAATTAAGGTCCGAAGGCACCAGGGAGGGAGCAGGCCCCAGTCCAGGCGACACAATAACAGCGTGACAGGTGAGAGAGGAGGGTTAGAAAGATATAGTTATCAGAAATGCAGCAATAGATATATATATATTTTTTGTATCTCAACACAATTTCAAAACATTTTTGTATTTTGGTGAATAACAAAACAAATATTTAACAATTGTATTTGTTTGTAAATTATCAAAATGATCTGTCACAATTTGGAACATCCATTCCTTGCTGTGCCATATGGCTCTGGTCTAGAGAAAAGACATTTCAACATTTTTACTGGATTTACGGGCCAGTCACTTTAAACAGGGCCGAGCATGTGATCTGTATGATCTGCAGCGATGTGCAGAGCCAAATATTTATTATTTTGCTTATGTCTAATGACAGGATAGGCTGCGTGACACTCTGACTCCACCGACTTGTAGACAGAGGCCCACTGTAATAATCTTAAGCCCTGCCTTTTAGACGTGTCAATGCGCCTGGAGACCAGAGTGTGCACCCAGAGCGCGCACCCAGAGCACATCTGTCTGTGTGTAACCAAAGCCACAGACAGACCCGCTCTAGGTGCACATCGACATGCCCTGTAAAACCTTTACAGGCTCTGTGTTGTTGTGGCTTGTCGGTGTGCACATTATCCAATAGTTGGTGGCACCAATCATAAAAGGTGATCTGTGCAAATACATCTGTGTTCGTGCCGTATATAGTAACCAGCCACATTTCCTCTGTTTGGAGCGAGCTTGTGTGCCGGGACACTCAGATCTCAAGATGTCCCATGCTGCCACTGATTCCCTCCCGGCTTCCTCCTGTTTCCGAAGACCGCGTGTGCCTTCAGCCTCCTGGAGATGTTTGTTCAGACAAGGCATCTGTCAGAGACTGTGATCATAAGAGGCCACCGAACCGAAAAGGACGTGTAGCTTTGTACACTCAGCGAGTGCTCATTTAGCTATGTCCTTTCTCCTCTAACACCCCGAGGCTATGTTTGAGCACCGTGGCTGGTTCGCTCCTTGGTCCTGGGTGTGCTGGGTGCGCACACCCCGTGTTGGCCCTGTGCCCTGCCCTCCACAGAACAGGGAGCTGAACATATGTGGAACCCAAACTGCTCCAATCCCACGTATCAACATGCTGCATGCTATTCAGAGCAAAATATGCAAACGTATCCCAAGCCTATGAGGCTCATTTTGGCTCTCTATGCGGGTAAAGCCTCATGTGCTCTTTGGTGGCACGAGGAAGAAAGCTGTGAGGGAATCAGTGGCTATAAACTGCAGCTCAGGATCTACATAGCGAATTATTTTGGGGCCAGCTTTTTCTTGAAGCCCAAAATATAAAGCAGAATTATGGGACGTTTTGGAGTGAGTGAAACCGGAGTGTCCCGGTACACAAGCCAAACTACAAACAGAGGAAGTATGGCTGGTTACTGTACACGGCACCAACACAGATGTGCACAGATCACCCTTAATGATTGGTGCCACCAACCATTGAGCCTGTAAAGGTGTACACCAACATGTCACAACAGCCCAGAGCCTGTAAAGGTGTACACCAACATGTCACAACAGCCCAGACCTTGTAAAGGTGTACACCAACATGTCACAACAGCCCAGAGCCTGTAAAGGTGTACACCAACATGCCACAACAGCCCAGAGCCTATAAAGGTGTACGTGTGTCTTTGGTTACGCACAGACAGACTCTGGACTCTGAATCATACAGCACTCGGGCACTCAGTGTGAAACTTTTCATGGTAAAACTACAAACTGATGTTGTTAAAACGTAAAACTGAAGCCGGTAAAAATGTTTTATCCACAACTGTCAATTCTACCCTTCCGTATATTCTAAACTGAGTGAAAACAACATAAAATAGAAGGCATCTGGATGTTGAAGAGAGTTTCAAATGATCGACCCACAAGTCAAATGTAACATACCAGAAAGAGTATCTGGAATTGAAAACACGCTAATATGTCCATCCAAACTACTAAATTATAACTGATACACTCATAAAGTTTTACTTTCCCAGCATTTCTTGTCTCTTGTCTCTTATATGGCACTGAGAGCTTACTGTCTCAGTGGCACCCCCTAGCACCTGGGGTGGGTAGTACAGCTGCAGGTTGAAGTGGTGCAGGAGTGACATATTGTGACAGGCACATTACAGGTGTTTGGGGCTCGCACAGGACTGAAATGTGCTCACATACTGACACAAGAGCAGAGCGCTGTGTCAGGAGCACCACACCGACTGCCACTTCACTCAAAACCTGCCACTGCATGTTTCAATACAACTGTGGAACTGTCAGAAAGAGGACAGACAGGAAAGATTTTAGGGCTTTTATACGGCTTCCTGCCAGCTGGAAATAATGTTTAGGATACAAGATTTATATCCACTTGCAAGAGAATTTAAAGGCAAACTATGAAACATTTCTGGTCTGGTGTCTGCCACCTGCTTGCCAACAGAAAAATTACATTGTGCACTTTTAAAAACAACCCATAACTTGGATCGCTATCCATTTTTAACTTTTATCAATGTATGTTAGATTTACATTTATTTTTGTACATTCAATTGAATAATAAAATGTGTTTTTGTAATGCCGATCAAGCAATTAGGCTATTAATAATTGTACAAGTAGCAGCAGTAGTCGTTAGCAATTAAGTACTATCAGTAGTTATTCATCATGAACATGGAAGGGTGTCCCCGCTCACAGTGAGAAAGCATGTCTTTTAAGCTAGTTTTGAGCAATGAAAATACCTGCAGTTCCGTAAATGCATGACAAATGTAATGCCTTACTGTGGAACATGCAAAGCAAAGCAACAGTTCATGGAGGCACGCAGATGGCAGACCGGGCCCTTACAAAAAAAGTTACATAGTACCCCTTTAAGTAGTACTCCCTCTTCTGTTAAACAAGTTCTAATGTTTTAATTTACCAGACGAAACAAGGCACACGTTGATGGATTGTGTTTGGCACAGATGTAAAACAGGCACCAGAAATAGTCTCAGTAATTTCACTAATAAATCTTTGTGTTCAATACATGACAAGTACTTAGCTTCAGCAATCAATAAACTAATTCTAGCAACAGTGTAAGAATGAGTGCACTCTAAAGATGCCATACTGACTACGATATGAGCTTATGCCACCACAATGACAGGGAGCGTGTGCTATCTCTCTGAGTGACTGCAGGCTAATTGTCCTTAATTAGTGAGTCTTGATTAAGGTGCAGCAGCTTCAGATTCACAAAAGGAAGGCACAAGCGATGATCCCTGTCGCTATCTCTCCATTGTCATTGTTCATTTTAGCATTAATACTGCCTAATTGTTCCTGCAAAATTAGCATAATTATACCACATTTGACTTTTTTTGTTTCAGACTGGAAAATTAGTAAATTGATTAAAAATAGAGGAAATGGCGTAGCACCGACAAAGGATTTGGTGGGATTTGACAAGTACCTATTGTTTTAACTTTAGAAGTGTTACGCAAAACCTGTATTTATGTGAAAGTACTGTTCGAAATCATTTTACTTAAAACGTTACCACCATCACCATAATAAGCCTTCCGATATTTCTGCTATAATTACTGCTTGTGTGCTATCATGGCAACATGCCTGTGGCCGATATATCGGTGTGGGTATTTTTTTTCTTTAAATTTCCTTTAAAGCCATTTTAGAGTTGTCAGACCACCAAAGGGCCTGGACCAAGACTGACCCACCTGGACCAAGACTGACCCACGTGGACTCAATCACTCATTGTATTCTGTTAGGTATAATGACCTGCCGTAATATTACTTTGTTCGTATTTTTGGTTTATCACTGAGGTAATCGTCTTCGGAACCCAAACACCAAATTATAACATAAATAAAACTACCATTGTCTAATGTTTTAGTAATAAGAATAAATCAGCATTAGAACTGGTATCAGTAAAAGCTAGTTTTGATTTGAACATGTCTACCTCTTATCTGGGGACACAGATTAAGTTAAATTCAACCTATTTTTAACACCTGTTTTCTTTGCCCATGTTTGGCCCACTACAGTGCCCTATTTTACAGCTTCTATGATTATGCAAATACCAGGTTTACTACTCGAGCTATTACTTAATTCCACCGTTGTTACTCCTCTACACTTCCTTAGTAAATAGTACCTCAACACGTACGGCGCAGAAAACATCTTGGTAGATCGTTTGAGGACGCTGTATGTTTTGCCTATAATTAGATTTGCATGGTCCAAAGGCTACGGGCTTGTAATCATTGTTATTTCATGAAGCGAGCGGTGCTATCAATCTTACCCCTCTGACTGGACATTTATATGCAAGGCCGAGAGACATTCTCACTCAGAGTTCAGTTGAGGTTCATAAATTGCTTCACGGACTGTTATTTTATTGAAACTATTGAGATGGAGCTTAGTGGTACAGACTTTATTTTTAGAAACCATGACTCCTTAAAGGTGCACTATGTAACTTTTCTGATAGAGGGTCCGTCATGCATGTCTCTATTTAAGATATTCTTTTGCCTATAATGTTGCACAGTTTGGCATTAAATATATCTATCTCTAGAAGCAAGTGTTGATGCCACCGAGCCAAGTCACATGTCTCTGTGGAGAGCAATAAAGCAATAAAAACCCCTCTAACTTAATAAATGTAAGATATACACCAGAAAAGTACATAGTGCCCCTTTAATATAGTGGTCATTCAACAAAACATGATAAATAATATCCATTAACAGAGACAGTATGATGATGTAATATATCATGGTGAGTTGAACGAAGGGTTATAGTGCCCTCTGCCTTAAAATGTTACAACTACATCTCAAATCTGTTTCTATAGGATCAATTGGGCCTTAAATAAATTATGCATGACCACTTTTCCATTTTATAAAAATATTCATATAAAATGAAAACACCCATTAAGAGGTGTATGAATATGATAAGTATGACTCAGGCACAGTGCACACTTAGTGTAGCTCAATAAACCTAGCCTACATACAGAAACTGTAAACAATAGCTGTTTCCAGTTTCAGTGTAGTTAGCTCCTCCCTTCAGATAGATATAAGTCAGTGTCCACCAGTGATCTGACCAGAACTGAAGAAGCGAAATGTCTTCACTCCTACAACTTTTTGTCCAGTTGACAGATTTTACTTTTGGCTTTTACTATGGATCAGACCTGGACGACTGAGGGATTACACAGACATTTTATTTAAAAAAAAAAAAAAAAAAAAAAATCACTTCTAATCAAGCCTATCTCACCCACAAAAAGATAGTGTTATTCAGTCAGTAGTCATAACCTTTGCCTCATTTGTGTGTATTTCATTACTAGTTTTAAAGGCAGACTGTGCAACTGGGAGTCTGCCTCCTTGAGATGTTATTATCTATCCTGCATTTATTCAATTACAGGTGCTTTTATTGCTATATCTATACCTGTAACTTTACCTGGTCACGTTCTTTCTTCATGGAGATAGAGAAGACTTATGTCATACCGTGGAACATTCAAGCTAAAGCAAACATCTCCATGGAAACAACCAGGAGCAGACCCTCCATCAGAAAAGTTACATAGTGCACCTTTTAAAATCATGTTGAAAATATCGTCCCTGTTGTTATGGTTATGCACCTCTTGTCTCCTCTTAAAAGGACGATAATTAGTTGTTTTTCATTTCCTTCCAGGGCCTGTTTGATCTTAAAATGTCAACTATTCCCAGTAAGTGTTCAATTCAATTAAAACATGTATAATGTCCTCATTCAACCTGAGAGTGAATAATCCTGCTGCACACCTGAGCTTGATGTGATCTGCTGTTACCTGGAAACAATGGACCACTAGGTAACTGAGGACTCCTGTTTCTTCATAGAGTTTTAACAGTGCATGAGACAAAAACCCCTTTTCGTGAAGTTGGATGGATTGTATAAAATAAAGTACTTGATTTTGAAACTGATAGCCAATGACCAATTTTATTGCTCATTTTTATTTCATGACAACATTTAAAAAGTTGAGTTCTGACAACATAAAAGAACCTGCTAAAAGGTTAAAAACACTTAAACTTAATGCTCTAGTTTTAAAGTGGAGGTTTAGTCCTGTATGACCTATATTAGTCATATACTGTACTCTCATGAGTGGTACTTTGATAGTTGTCTTTTATTTGGCAATTGCTGTCTAGTCAAAAGTAAATACAATACAGTAACATTTGTCCATCATTGCATTTATATTCCAACTTGTTTTGAAACTTGCTTTCATACCCATTAAATGTACACTATTTCACTTTTCTGATGGAGGGTCAGCCACCTGCTCACTTTGACTGAAATGTTGTACAGTTCTACAGTATGCCACTAAACTTATCTAATTCTGTAGAGTCAAGCAGGTAATGCCATCATGCCAAGTTACAGGTCAGGTCTGTGGACAGGCAGCCCACTTACAGTAAGAATGCATGTTTTTCAAGGTAATTCTGAGCAAAAATATATAACTTTAATGCCATACTGTGAAACATTCCAGACAAAGCATTAGCATCTGCAAGTACGTGGTATATTCTCCAGTCTCCACTAGAAAAGTTACATAGTGCACCTTTAAAGTTTGCAAAAAACAACAAACACTTTTAAGTTGAAAGTTAAAAAAGTATTTATAATATGATACAAGGATATTTTGTGCAAGAGGTTGTGTGGGCTATGATCCTGTACAATATGAACAAATGCATTAGAAATTCAATAGCAATCCTGAAAGCAGATCATGACCATATTAGACCATGGTTTGTCAACAACTAACTACTATAACTACTGCATACTATATGATACAAATGGTTTTCATATACATTGGCTGTATATTAGATTACATATTTATATAAAGTGCAATAAGGATAAACACTTACAGTAAAGGCCTGCAGTGCTTTGTGACTGAAGATAACCCACCACCATTACTACTACATGCTGCATGCTGTCTCACCTCATGGCAGTCAACAATAACACTTATACAATGTTGGCCAATTATATACTGTAGTACAAAATGTATGAAAGGATTAACACGGCTTTACAAATATAATCGTTCTGAGAAAAAGCTATGGATTTTTTTTTTTTACAAATTCAAATGCTTTAAAATTGCAGCTCCAAAGCATAGCACCACTATTGAGTATGAAATAACCTGAAATTCAATCCTGTCCGAGGGGAATGGGGCATCATAAAAAGAGATAAGAAAATATAATGCAAGGTTAGTGACTAGATTACATGTTTTGCGTATAGTTCATAGTTCTTTACATGTCCGTATAAGGTTTCAAGGTTACACAAAGAGAGTGAAGTCAGTCTCACAGTCTTGAGAATACAGGAGGAGCGTAGAGCGGTCTGTCAGACTCTGTCCATCGCAGCACCTAACTCCCGCAGCAAGGGATTCTGGGAGTTTGTCTAGGTCTGCTGTGAGCCCTAGGGGACATCAGATAACAACCAATAAGACTCACATACACATAACAAACGCACAATGAAAAGTTTGGACCAGTTTTGACTGATTTAATTTTAACTTCACAATAATAATAATAATAATAATAATAATAATAATAATAATATCTCAAATAATATCTCAAGAATGCCTTTTTTAGTTGAGATTTAAATTTCACACAAAAAGTCAATGGACAGTAAAATTAACAGTGACATGCTTTTTCTAGTATTTAGTAATAAACTATAACATTAGCAGAGCATTATTTTCAATAGCATTGTCTTCCTGTTAAAAATGCAGAATTGATAAGTTCCGTCTCTTCCTAACTAAATTTTTTTTCTAGCAAACAGCAGATTTTCATTTCATCGCTTTTGCTGTTGAAAAGCTATGTGAAATTTTTAACCATCAAAAGGGAAGTGGGTAGTGTAGGGAGTAGGTGAAATAAAAATTTTTTGAGCACTCAAGCTTTGAATACAGGATAGTGCAGGATTGCTCAAACATGCATGAATCAATCCAAATATAACCCTGAGTTAACTAGTGCTGAAGGAAAACCATTATAACAAGGCTACAGCTCATTAAAGTGATTTAATATGATTTTGCATAATATGTCGCCTTTAACCACCCTCCCTATTCCCTTGTTTGGAAGATAATCAGCTCCTTTTGCAGCTTTTATTAATATGTTTATTGACAATATACTCAATATTCAAATTTGATATATCTTTTTCCCTTACAGAGTTGGTTCTCTTGCGTTTCCAACAGTCTGGGTTGAGTCTCTTCTGCTCCTCGGCGAGGGCTTTGGCCTCCATGGTGTACATCCTGCGCTCCTCGTTCTTCATCTTCTTCCACTTGTCGCCCAGAATGACACTAATGGCTCTGAGGTGAATAGAGGCAGACAGCACATCAAATACTGAACCCCTCCATATATCTGTGGGATGGGCTCTGTCTGACACGCACACCCCCCTCTGCTGTAATTGTCTGAGAAATATCAAACCCTTGTACTGTTCATCTGTTTATATTTTAGGAAGGGCATTTGGCTACTAAACTAAACCAATAACTATGCACTAAGAAGTAGAATGGCAAACATGAAGGGAGTAGATTTTGGAGTAGATTGTATACAGCACAAATACTAATTAGGTATTGAAGAGCACTTTATTATTTTTATCAATACTATTTCCCTAATTACAAAAACAGCTGGTAAACCCAGTCTAAAAGACGAATGTTCCTGCATTATTACACTTCTACTGCGTCATGGTGCAAGTAATTACAGGTGTTTAACCTTTGTAGAAAAGTGTGCCCAAAAAGCAAGTTAATTTTCTACTTTGTATTGCTGAATGCTGTATTTGATACTTGTATTAGTTTAGCAGTTTATATCACTGGCTACGGTTACAAGCACACTGAAAATCTGATTATTATGAGAGTTATAAAACTATTAAAAATGTAAACAGCAGGTCCAGAAATCAGATAATAATCAGATTTTGGTATGCATGACATGCACAGTGGTAAACAGCGCCACTGTGCTCTCAAAACTTTGGACTTATTTGATTACTATAAAAGGTGCACTCAGAATCCAGATCTAATCAAAATCTAATTGCAATGCTTTTCAGGAAAATTGCAATGACATATTTTTCTAAAATTGTACAGCCCTACTACATGCTTCTTACATTGTGTTTTAAAAGCTAATGCTAAAGTATAGTGGACTCACCTGTTGTCTTTTCCAGGATACATCTGTGTGTACTCCACTCTGTACTTCTTAGCAAACAACATAAAGGCATTCATGGGCCTCTTGCATTTGGTTGGCGTGGCACTGCTGGCTGTCCCTGAGGTGTGTGCCCTGGATCTGTGGCTGGAGGATTGTGGAGAGTAGGAGCGTTCAAGTTTATCACAGTCTGGACTCACAGCGCCCCCACTGGACAGAGAGGTCCTGCGCTGGCGGGCCATGCTGCTCAGGACATACACAGCTGAAGAGTCAAGTGGGGTGAAGTCATAGCTGAGGAAGGGAAATAAAACACTATTTATATACTGCGGCATATGTAAGAATAATAACTTCATTTATTTCTTTGCATGCAGAAAACCCTTTTCTTTAGCAGCTCATCACCTTCTGAAAGTGTCAAAGACAACTGAGTCGTCACAGTTTATGGCATCTGGGTGGTTTGGCGGCAGGCATACGTCACCAAGCTGCATCTCATAACAAGGGATACCATGGTGCACCACAGTAAGGCTCGGATAAAAGGAGGACCACCCTGTTGAAAACACAATTTAAAAGCTTAATTATGTTTTGTGGTCATTATAGGGACCAGAATAAGTCCCGAATGCTACAAGACATTTTACCTTTATTTTTTACAAAAAATGGGTGGTCCAACCGACACTCAGCGGTCAGAGGGCTTTGGTCAGGTGAACCAGGGTCAAAAGTCAGTTTAAGAACTGCCTGACCATAAGACACAGTCTCCTCATGGCTCATCAGCTTTAGCCCCTCGAATCCATATCTCTGTGAAAGAGCAGAGCCGAAAATCTGAAATAGCAAACTTCTACAATAAAACTGTAAATACAGCTTTGCCTGCCCCCTTGTGGCCATTACAAGACACTGAACTTTCAGAAGGCATCTACATATGATATATGTAAGAGTTTGCTTCTTACTTTCAGAGACGTTGAGGGCATCATAGTTTCCTCATCAGAATCATCATCAGAGTCTCCAAGTTCGTCTGCTTCCTGCCACTCCACATTCGGCCCTCGGTGGAAACGGAGCCTTGTCCCTGGACAACAAACAAGGTAACAGCTATACACACCATGTAACAGGGTATGTTTGTAGTACTGCAGTTTATGCACTAGGGGGCAGAAAGCATTCAGCTTGTTTAAATGTTTTTTTAAGTAATAAAGTAGTCTCAAGACCCCATTATGCAGTTATTACATGCGTACTATAATAACAAAAGAACAACAAAACATGAATGGCACAGCATTTAAAAAGGGTGTTATCTCTCTTTATATTTCCTATATTCAGTAAAGGGCAATGAATTATAGAAACAGTCTTATGCCTCATGAAGCTGCCAGAACAGGTTCTGTTTAGACCAGTGAAATGTGCCTAAAGCAGTTGCTACAGCTCCCTTTGGCCAAAACAGTTTGAGTAAAAGACTCACCTTTGAGAAAACAATGCCACGCTGTTGTGGGCCAGGAGTGAGACCAGGCCATGTCTTCATCATCAGAGAAAGAGGAGGACATTGAAAAGACTCCAGATTCAGATTCGCTGCTGGCCTGTAGTTCATTGTTGAAAATTATCACACATTTAATATATGAAAAAGAATGACAATTCTAGGTTTTGATATCAATAAGATAAATTACCCGAACACGCCTGCGCTCCCGAAGATGGCTTCTGGACGGGTTGGGTGCACTACTGGCTAACGGGGGCCGGGCATAGGAATGTAAACTATTGCTGTTTCCAAAAATGTGAACAGGAGAAGATCTGGGAAATAAAGAATATAATATTAGTGTATGTATTCACCAACATAATATGTGATGAGATTATGTTCTAATTCACAAACTACAAAACACATTTGATGTGAAATGCAGACCTTTTGTGTGGAGCGTCCTTCAGTAAGGGGCTCTGAGGGCTGGTGGCGATGTTGGCGAGCTCAGCGAGCCAGTTTGTGTTAGGAGAACAGCTGAGCTCCTGATGAGACAGCCCAGGTGTGACCTGGAACAGGTTCGGAGACCTCTGGTCCTCCTCCACCTCTTGCAGCTCCGGCATGTCATCTGCATATTCAAGCACTATTACAACCAAGCTTTCAATTATATTGCAAATACATTAACACTGAACACAAAGAGATATACCATATTCCATATGGCACCCAGGAGAGGAAGGCAGATCTTCAGTACATTTAAGTGGATCAAAGGATTCATCCATTCTTCAAATCTTCTTTTACCTCTGTTTTTTATCTTCTGTACACTTTATTCCATTTCTTCCATTTAATTTGGCGTCATTGGCTATTTTTAGGCACAAAAGTAAATAAGGAGACACATGAGACATTTTTATAAAAATGTATAAATCATGTTTAACTGGCGTTATGTTATAGGCCTGTGTTGTAATGTTTGTATTGCACGTTATGCAGCCTGGATGTTACAGAGCACCTGTGTCACTGACACAACGTGAACGAGAGCAGCCTTTGGGGAGTCCTTTGTCTGTGAATCGACTTGCTGCTAAACCTCTGGGACTGGTCATGTGACTAGCTGCGTGGAGGCCTTGTTTATAAACTTATTGGATTTGACGCATGCGCAGCAAAGCTCATTCATTCACTACTGCGTAACATAAGAGATAGATGGCTGTTTTTGTTCCCCAAAAAGTGCTCTTCTGAGTCTTGAGGACACAGGCAATCAGAATATTAACACAGCACACGAATATGTTTAACGTGAAGAATACATATTTGTTGGTCGATGTTTAAAGAAATCAAACCATAAAAATATGGGAAAATATATCGAAACAAAAACGAACTAACGCGATTTTGTTTGAGATCAAACGCTTGGTTTTCGTTTTGAATGTAGCTATGCGCTCATTGGTGACACTTCATTGTCCTATAGGTTATTACACGGTGGTAAATGGTAACAATCTATAAATACGCCATTTGGTGTCGAAACCTGATGGTTTTAAATCCACCAAAGCAAACGGGGGGTTCTAAACCCAAACCCAAAGGCTGTCGGATCTAACACTGTAAACAAAAGAATGTCAACAAGTTGAGGCATGACGCAACCTCGCTGTCCCGTTCAAAATGAATGACAAGAAAATATATGAGCCTCGCAAAGGCCTTTTCTATTGATATCATGCACTTTTGATTGGTTTGAACACGTCTCAAGTCCAATCAAACTGTTCTCGAAGAGGATTGTTATCATCAAAACATCGTCTCGTAGAAAAAAAAAAAACACAGTCGAGCTCTATCTGCAATTTGACACCAAATAAGTGCGTGACAACGCTATAAAAACGCACAATCTCAAGCGTAAATACATATACTACAAGATTGACGAGCTAAATTTTACTTTTAACTTTGTATTTTATTGAAAAAAGTAGACAACTTCCCACTTACCAGATCTGTCGCCATCAAGAAACTCTCTGGCATTCACTCGAGGGGAGGGACTAAGTGATTTTACAGGCGGCCTCCTATTGGTGGACCACAAAATCAATAACATAAATGAAATAATCCTATTGGTCAGTCGCTTAGGGAAAAATAAAGTGGGCGGGGTTTGGTTTGTTGATCATTGTGTCATTGGATGGAAGTGCATGCCTGTTACCAGCCAGAAACAGCTGATTGGAACAACAGGAACAATGAAGGCTTATTTTTTTTTATCTTTTTATCTGCAAATCTTGCAACTACTGCACGAAAAAGGCTTTTATCGCGTATGTGTCCATGTTCTATTTCAGGACAACCCAGTGACTACGGTTTTTAAATAACTAATGACTGAAGGGACTTGATAGCCAATGAATGAATGAATGAACTATGCAGATACTGGGAAGAAAACGAATAAAGTGACTAAAAAAGATCTTTAATGACATGAAAAGTGAAACATACAGTTTGTTTAGCCATTAAGATGGGGTATACCTTCAAAAAGCCAGCACACTTTGCACAAAAAGAAATAAAATATGTATAAATAAATCACAGGGCTTTGATAATCCAGTTACTCAGTTTGAAATAAAAACTGGGCGAATGATTATCCAGTTTGCTCTTCTTAACTGGAAACATTATTTTCCTATCCATATTTAATGGAAGTAGAGGTAGCAGTAATTGATAATCATTGTATGTTTCACCAACACAAAAAGCATGTCTTAAGTTTACAGTAAAACACATAAAATATAGTTCAAGTAACGCTGCTCATTATGACTAGTCTATTAGGCAATATCAAATGAAAGGTGGGCCAAGAAGAACAGTAAATAAGCTACTCAATTTAAAATGCACACATATGTTTGTATGATCTTACAAATTTGTCAGCTAAAGGTCTGTATTTTTTCTGAAAAAGCATAGTATTAGGCTAACAGCCACAAACACCAACCAACCAACAGTGATTTACAGTTCATGAATAATACCTAAGAGTTTCAGTCTTTAAAAAAATGAAAAAAGTAAAAGTAGGCATATGCACAAACATGGACATTTTCTAATTAAATGTGCACCATATACTGCAGGTGTCAGTGCTCCCCAAAGAACACAAAGAGAAAGTGTCACATTTGCTCACAAGATAGTGATAAGAAATTAGCTTTGGCATCTGATTTGAATACATGTTTGGAAATTTACAACGTTTTAAATGCTGTGTCGCAGTGGGGGAAGAGGGCGGGACATAAACCAATAATACGGCTAATACTGTCAACAAATGCACATTAACACACTTTTAGGTGAGACTTTGTGAGAAATCTAATTCACTCTTTGAGCACTTCGGCTTTGGCTTAACACTGTGGCAAATGCTGTTCAAATTTAGATTTCAGATTTAAAGTTACATACAGTGCTTCATTGATAACACGTCATACTAAATATTCACATTTCTTGTTAGAAAAGCTCTTAAAGTAGTTCCACAGAAGCCTTTTTTCCCATGATGCATTGTCCATTAAAGAAACCTCATGCACTTTGCTCGATGTCAGTGCTACGGCCAAACAGTGCCACCAGCTGCTCCTCGTAGTTCTGTATGTTCCTCTTCATGATGTCCATGCACGGGCCCAGGAGCCGCTCAAACGCCTTCACATCCATCACTGAAATGCAACATTTAAAACACAAGTGTCATGCATGTTATAAGGAACATGGAATCACATAGAGTTTACATGGAGCGCTGTTCAAAAGTTTGATTTTAAAGAATGCTTGAACTAATCTGGCTCACGCCAAATTGATATGTGTAGCACTCTGAATTGACACATCAATCTGGGATGGCTCTCACTGAAAAGCGATCAGAAAACACAGAACGGCTTGATGATTATTTGAATCTGATTGGTTGTGGCGTCACAACAGCAGAACAAGATGAAAAATCTAACTTTTGTTACATCGAGTTGAGAGAAAAGCACAAACATCTTTCCTGTCCACAAATGCCCAAAGCACTTACCTTCTGCGCGTTTTTTACCAACAAAATAGTCCATATTGACGCTAAAATAGGCTGAAGTACATCTGTCTGCTCCTCTGTGATTGGTCCGCCCACTCGATTAACCTTAGAGCGGGAGTCCTTCAAGATGGATTCTCGTGAGTTTGTGAACTCACAAATATTGCGACAATACATCTTGCTGTGCAAGGTTAGCTATGAACATATGTGCCCACTAAAGTTTTATTATTATTATGTTATGTTCTTGGACAAGACATCCCAAGTGCTTATGTGTTGCAGGAATGACAGTTGTACTTCTGTGTAATACACAGACCTCTGTTTTAAAGGTGCACATAACTTTTTGGTGAGAGGTCCAATGCCTACTTGTCCATGGATTAGTTATTGGTTTTTCTTGGATGTTTCACAGTATTTAATTATACCTATCTATCTTGTATTTATTCAATACAGGAGTTTTATCGCTCAGAAGTGCTTTGAAAAATATGTATTCTTACTGTGAGCAGGGTCGCCTCTCTACAGGTCTGATCTGTAACCGGTCCTGGTAGTGTCACCTGCTTGTCTCCATGGAAGTAGCCGTACAGTGGAACATATTAGGCAAAGCAATAACATCTCCATGAAGACAAGCAGGTAGGGGATTCACCACAAGCACACCTTCAAGAACCCTCTTTGAATATGAATATACAACGGATTTTGCTTCCATTAAAAAATTGCTACGATTAAAAAAATGCTTACTGTCAAAATGGTTCACTTTAGTAATATTAGTATTGATTATAAAGATTAATACAGTAACATAGATGTGTTTATTATTAAGTCAATGTTAAAATGTACCTAGACATTTGACATTTCCCACTGCATATGCTGAGGCTGCTCGAGGTTTGTTCGTGACCAGCGCTAACTCTCCAAAGTACTGCCCCCTGGTGCATGTGGCAATCTCCACCTCCTCTTCCTCCTGCTCCTTTTTTGTCTGTGCAGAATGAAACAAAGCATTCACTAAAACAGGCACTCTGCACATAGTAAACAATGGAAAGTACATAACAAAAGAATATACCCGGCTTCGCTTCATTGTGATTCTAACTTGGCCAGACTCCACAATGTAGAAACAATCGGCTAAATCACCCTGGAATAAAATACAATGCAATACAATAGTTAGTAATTATATTAATAAACATGTAAAAAGATAAAAGATGAAACATAAAATTACCTACCTGAGCAATTATCTGCTGTGTATCACTATAGACTCTTGTGGAAAGAACATCTACAACCTTCATTCTCTCTGACAGCTATGGTTAAAATGGTACAGTTAGACGGTACTAAAATAGTGATAGAACATATTTGAAAGTAATCGCTAACCTCCAAAGATGTGAGCAGGGGTAGTGTTTCAATAAAGGCTTCATACATCTTCCTTTTCTTTGCGTTATTTTTCACTATTATCCTCCTGAATGTGAAACGATCCTAACAGACACACAACAATAGAAACAGGTTATATTGTGATGGAAAAACATGTCACTCTAAGTAATACAAAACACTGTGTTACGTTTTACTTTCCCTTTTCAAAATAAATATTGAAAACAAACAAAAATGTCTTTCCTGACCTCTCCAAACCACATACTTTTATTGACAGAGGATTGACTATGGTCCTCTTGATTGAAAATATCTACGCATATCATTGAAAATCTCTTTTTGTTGTGGAAAACACTCAACACCATTCAACAAGTTTGGCTGTAGCCTGTGTGCTCTAAGTGGAATATGTTCTGTATCACATTGCCTGGTCCCAAGGGTGCCCCCTAGCTGCACTACATGATTCTTCATATAAACAAACTTGACTTGTGCATAACCTTTAGTAAAGTGGTGCTCTGCCCTGCTCACCTGTCATTAGCTTAGGATGTAGTTTTGATGAGTAAGATCAGCTACTTCTAAATTTGGCATCACTGTTTCCAGAACAGGAGGAAACTTAATGTCTGTACATTGGATTGTGTTTTTAGCAAACATAAGAGATTTGGGGCTACAGCTGTTGCCTGGCCTGCAACACCCATTTTCAATCAGCTCTATTGATAAATACTAGGAGATTAGAATGGAGACCAGGCAACTACAACTGCACAGCTCCATGTGAAGTGTAGGACTTTACCTTATAAATTGAACAACTGAAATAAATTCACTATTGTACATTCATAATATTGGATATTATAAGAGTAAGCGATAAACCCCAGTGCCCTACTAGCATGTAGTATGTCCCCGCATGGCCCTGCTGAGCTGGCTGTGGAGAGCTGATGTACTCACCAGGCACCACAGCGCTCCAGGACAGGTGGCCACGATGGTGGCTGCTCTGGGTGTGTTGTACATGAGCGCCAGTTCACCAAAGCTGCCCCTGTTGTCATAGGACCCAACCAACTTCTCTGCACCGTCCACTTTCACAAAGATGTTAAACATACCGCTGTATACAAAAAAGAAATTGATTAGTTTATGATGTTAATTAAAGCTTAACAAAGGGGTAGATAATTCATTACCTTTGAATTACATAAAAATTATCTCCATCGTCATCTTGATCTATGATGTGTTCTCCCTCTGTGCAAAGTTTCTCAAACATGGCGTCAAGAACCTGGGACATCTCCTCCTGCAGAAGAACAGAAGAACACATCAATCAAAGGATAGTACTTATATTTGACAGCGCTACATACATTTACACATTCATTTATGTTCATTACTCAGTACTGTCCAGAGTAAATAAATTATGTATTTTAAAGGTGCAGTTTGTAACTTTTTTATGGGGGTCTATCAACAGCTTGTCTCTCTGGAGATGTTATTGCTTTTATTCAATTACAGGTGTTTCTCCTGCTCAAAAATAGCTGGGAAAACATTTCCAGCATTTGTGATTGTGGTCAACTCCCCACAATCTGTAATTTGGCCTTGTTGCTTGTTTCGATGTAGATGGATACATTTAATGCCATATTTTGAAACATTCAAGGTCACCATAAATAAGCATCATCATCTATTTAATTAATTCTGTGTTGAAATTTGGAGAGTATTCATCCTGTATATGACAAAGTATACATGCTACATACACATTAAATCATAAGGTTAAGGTTATGATTAAGCCTTTATTGTCCCCGTAGGGATATTTGCATTTGACCCATCTTTACTGGCCACTGAGGCAACCTCTCAGATCTCCAGATCTTGAGCTAAACTTGGTCAGGACTACCTTAGCTGGAGGATTTTACCCAAGTGCCTGGAGGAAACCTCACACAGAAAGGCCCAGGCGACACAGGATAGAATGCAGAACCCTTGTGCTGTGAGGTGAGAGTCCTAGCCACTTGGCTATCTGCCACATGGTGCTGGAATGTTCCACTTACCTGTTCCAGATTCTTGAATAGAAGAATGTCCCTACAAGCTTCCTGTAGCCTCTGCCTCTGCTCGTCTGTTTTTGGATGTGTGACCTGTAAGGCAGGCCACACATGTAATTACAGTTTAAGTTGTAAACAAAAGAATACAAAACTCACTCTTGGCTCTCGGTCCTCATCATCTTCATCTGGATTGAATGCTTCAGCACATACTGAAAGGGCAAAGACATGTTATTGTATCAAGAGGTAACACAAGTTAAAGTAGAAAGGACTATGGCATTAGATATATAGTCTCACAACAGTTTATGCAGGGCTGGCACAAAGATATACACTGCATGAACAATCATTCACTAAACAAACTTATAGTCACTATCTTCTCTAGCATGTTTTTTGACAATGGGGTGATAATCATTGATAACCCACACAGTAAAAGGATAGGATGCGGATTCTGAATTATAGCACTGAATATTCTGTCACTGAGCACTTGTTATGCATTTACCGTAGCACGCAAAAGCCTTATTAATGTAAATTTCTTAATTATTTCCTCTTTACCTGCACTAACACAAAAATATTTTTACTGTAGTTTTTGATACACCAAACAAAAGCATCAATCACCACTCTTATATTGTGGCCAAACCTCCTTGTCAAAGCATGATCTCATCAAATCTCAGAATCTCAGGTTTGAGCTTCTAAGTGCTTGGATGGGAGGCCACTGGAAATACCAGGTGCCACAGTGGGGAACCAGTGGCAAATAACTGATGTTGTGTCCTTAGGCAAGACACTTCACCACATTGCTTAGTATGAATGTGGTGCGTGTTGGTCAGAAGGGCCAGTCTGCCCCAGGGCAGCTGTGCCTATAATAGAAGTGTACCACCACCCGGTGTGGAGTGAATGAATAATGAACTTGAATTTGTAAAGCAACTTTGAGCATCTGGAAAAGACTAATGCATTACTATTATCATAACAAGTCACAGATGACATAGGGCAGATAAGAAATATGTGCATATTGGCCCTAGTTAGTGTCCTTATTGTGTACATTTCAGTCCAGACTGGCTTCTTAGATAGATGGTGCTTTTAACAGACAAAGTGTGTGCTCACCTGAAGCTCTCCTGATGTATCTGTTGATCACTGGAGCTGGAACATAAAATACAGCATTAACATGTCAGAGCAGACCACTGGAGACATCTCTCTAAAAAGCTCACTGTCTAATTTGGTTCTGACCTCAATCTCCCTCTCTATGAAATTAGGCCTACTGCGGATCTCTGTCTCAAAGAAGAATTTTTCCCTGATGGGCACGTGCATCTAACAGATTTCATTTGGATTTGTAGAATTCGGCGTTTATTTAGGCCTTACTTACTTACTGCAAACTTGTTTTTAAAGCATTCATATTTTATTGTTGTTAGTTGTTTAGTAATGGCATTAGGCTTATAATTTGTATAATAGTGTATTTTGTCCTTGTCTTTATGTAAGCATATCCTCAAGCCCTCACTCTTTGGGATGCTGTGTCAGAGCTCCGGTTGCTAAGCTACATGCTGCACCTAGTGGTACTTTTGTCCAAAACGACCCTTGTTACAGAGTTTGACCCCAAATCCTGAGGATAAACGTTGTATTTTAACATCTGCGCATCCCTCTGGAGCTGTCCTCCTCCACTGATTCCTGTGTGAGAGCTGTGCTTCAAATGAGACTGTAGGCCCCGCAGGCCTTACCTGAAGATGCTTATTCAAATGACCTACGTTGGTGTGTTTTCTCTGACAAACATATGGCTCAGTGCTGCCGCTGACAGAGGCCTGTCCTTCCCTCACAACATGTACCCCTCGTGAATGCGAAGCAGGACACGTTCATAACCGCGGATGCTCCGTGACCATATAAGGCAAATGACAGCGCCGTGTAGATGCAAGATGCTGCGGGCTGAGCATCACTGCTCACGGCGTAGGATATATCACGCGCATATGCATTTACATGTGTCTCACCATTCATCATTATTGTCCTTTTATAGCCATATGCCACATGCGTAAAACAGTAAAGCAATAGCCCACCTATGAATTCCTCGTCATCTTCGTCGTCCTCCTCTCCATTTTCCGAATCAATCTGCATCGCTTCGTCAATGAAATTGACAGCTTTTCCAGGTCTTGGGGCCGAATTTTGGTCATTGCCAAACGAGGCCTCTTTGGTCTCTCTGTCCTTCAGCTGTGTGAAGTATTGTAGCGCGAACTCGAGCAAATCCCTGGGCTGGTTCCTCAACACTTCCACGGTAAAGCTCTGTAACAGCTCCGTCAGTCCTTCAGGGATTTCTATACTCATTCCTGGTCCCAGTCTATCAATGTGGACAAAAGCGATTTGTGCAGATTCCGAGAAGCGGGCTGTAGGCTGTCAGGTGCAGATGGAGGTGCAGTCGGGCCACACAGCCAATCCTCGCGTTTTCTTCAATGAAAATGGCTGTGGATTTTTGGTCCAAGCATCTTCTGCTGCTTCTGGCTACAGGAAACCCACGCATGTGACCCAGGAATCCATGGCAACCACCTATCCAGGGATTGCGTATGAGCAGCGAGGCGCACGGGCTGCAGCCACTACAGATGATGGCAGAGGAGAAAAGCGTTTTTTGTCAAAAGCAACACGTCGCGTGAGAGGTGACAGTCGACGAGCTGTGGCTTAAAATGTCTGCCCCAATATGTTTCTTTTAGCAGCGAATAAGCCCACCATGAGTTTAACGAGATGCAACGTGCAGACCACTCAAAATAATTGGATCATTGGAAAGAGGAACAGGATAGTTTTTTATCAGACTTTTGTCAGACTCAGAAATCATGTGCCAGGGCTATCACATGCAAATGTCTGTTGTTAATTTATTGAATTTATTTTGAATTTATTTGTTGAATTTATTGATGCCCTCGATACTCATTATGGTGCAATATAATAAGCATGAACGTCTCCAAAGCAGTAGCACATCCATGGAGACAAGCAGGTGGCAGACGTTCCACCAGAAAAGTTATAGTGCACTTATATAAATAAAATCTGAAAAAGTAAAATTATTGACCTAAATGTCATCAGTCACCTTTTATCTTTTGGATAAGTTTTCTCTATTGTTGTCACTTGTCAGCGTGGACATCTGTCGTTTAAAATGTAGAATCAAACAACTGTGCAATTGGCAGACGATTTTAGCGTAGGGCATAAATAGCCTGCATTTATTTGCAGGCAATGAAGGACAGTGCAGGCAATAAAATGAAGCAACAATCATCCCGGCTGTAAAGACAATCTCCCTGGGAACCCCTAAGGATTAGGTCAGTGGCCCCTTCCCCATATTAAAAAGCCACATTAGACAGCATAAGGACTGAGTCTAGGCTCATAACCTAGTATGTACACTGTCATTCTAACCAATGAATGCCTATATAAACCAAACTGGAAGACTGTCAAGTCCTGCTCCCTCAAGCATAGATCCCCCAAGAAACTCCCCTATGCTCAGTGCTCATCAACAACCAATGAAGCATACAGCTGCTGTCATTTCAGTTTAAGTGCAAAGTAGTCCACAGAAACCACACGACTGTCTCAGACGAATAGAGTAAAACACAAAGCCCCAGTTAAAATTCAGAATCAAGCATAGCCATGCAAGTATAGACAGATAGAATGGCGGATAATGTGTTGGTCTTATAGCGCTTTTCCAGTCACAGCACTTAACTATATGAACATTGTTCCTAACTTGAGCATAATGTCTTAGCTGCTGTCAAGAGAAAATGTTGCCTCAAATGTGCTATTTAGCGTTCATGTTCAAATTAAGTTGGGAGACAGTGCCATCTACTGAAGAAAAATAGTGTACCTTTTCCATGTATCTTTTGTCATTTTATTTTGAAAGTAATATATTGCAAATAATAAATGATTAGCATATTATTAGCCATTATTATTAATATTATAAATCATGATATGTTAAAGAGCCTATATTACAGTATTTTCTGATCTATGTTATAATCCTCGTCAAAAAAATACCTGGAGTTGTGTTTAGGTTCATTCACACTCATTAACACAAGTTCTTCTTTCAAACTGAAAACACTGTTCCACCTTATGTCATGTGGTAATACAGAAAGTGCTCCATTGTGTTTTTAAACTCCATACACCTTCACTAGAATCATTTGGATAATTTCAGCCCCAGAATTGCTAATCTCTTCTCGACCAAAATGTAAACACCAGCTGCCAGCTACCACTGCATGATATCACAAGGGGGAACAGAGTATTAAGCTTTGAAGATGTAGACAGCCTAATAAAAGGAGTATTCAAACATGTGAATGAAACAAAACAACTAGGTATGTTTTTGGGGAAGACACTACAGTAGAACATGGCTTAAATCTCACAAGAATCCATGTTGTGTTATACAGGACCTTTAAATACTGACAATTATATAGTTTGGTATTGAGAAAGTAATTTGTGGGTAATTTACCCATGTAGTATGCATTAAAAATGTCCAAGGAAAAAAATATTTTCATCCTTTTACAGGAAACATTTATTTTTTTTTCCAAGAGACACAATCGCTCCTTCCATAACAGGACAGTTAAATATTAACAAATTTACAGTCATGAGGAATGTAATAAAAAAAACCCAAAACAACAATAAATCGCGCCATAAAAAACCCTAACCCCCACCCAGATGATGTCGACCATGGGGCACCGAAACAGTCGCTCCGCTGTTACATGCTCGGACATTCAGTGCTTCACAGTTCATCTTTACGATCTTGTGTCTGGAAAAAATAAATAAGATGAGAAAGAACTCCAAAATGGTTTTACATGTACACGTAATAAAACACATGAAAAGTTCATACCGTTTCTTCATCTTCATCCTCATTAGCATCTATATTTTCCTCTTTATCTTCAGAGTCTTCCTCAGCAGGCTCCTCCTCCTCAGGCTCTTCTTCAATCTGGAAAAAAATAAAAATAAAAAATAACACTCTCCCAACATGGCTCCATTAACAGTGGAGAAAAGTGAATATAATAAAACTTGCCTGTTCTTCCAAAGGTATATTCATACTCAGTCGTAGCATGCGCTCTATCCTGTCCCCATATGCTTTTGTGTCTGCGAGCTGGTAACCTGAACGCAGTGTGGCCGTCTCAAACAGGACAACAGCCAGATCTGATGCAGTCTGGTCCTCTGCGTCATCCTGAATAAAGAGATTTATGTCAGTCAAAATGTTTAAATTGTCATTTTTTCCCCCTTTAGTTTCTCTTTGGTTTTACACTTACATTGACACGGTTGAGCATCTGCTTGATAAGAGGATGTTTGGGGTTTATTTCTAATGTTTTCTTTTGGCTGGCATAATAGCTGGAGAGAAAAAAACAAAACAGTTCAGGTTAAATCATTCCATATCATTTTGTACTTCTTTGTACCCTTATCAGATAACCTACTCACTTTGTTGAAATATCTTTTCCTGTCTGGTAGGCCTGGGCCTTCATGATCCTCTCCATGTTTCCAGACCAGCCATACTGACTGGCGACAAGAGCACAGGGTGAGTCTGTCAGTCGCTGAGAGAGGACAGCCTTCTCGATCTAAAAAGAGAAATATGGGTTAGTGCAAATAAGCAGTGCATGTGGATGTTGCAAATAACATTGACGTACCTTATCCTTGAGAGCTTTATCCTTGAGCCAGGTGGTGAGGGGCTCAAACTCCTTCTCCAGAGCCTCCCTTTTCTCTTTGGTCTTCTCGCTCTCATCAAACTTCACACCCTCTTTGGCAACGTTTTGGAAGCGTTTTCCATCAAACTCTGGAAGAGCCTGAATGCAGTACTCATCCACAGGCTCAGTCAGGTAGATCACTTCATAGCCCTTCTTCAGCAGCCTCTCCACGAAAGGTGAAGACTCAGCCTGAGGGCAGACAATTCAGCATGAGTTCCAACAAAAAAAACACTTGGGTGCTAATAACACCTGGTGATGTAGTGCTGGGCCCTTACCTCCTTCCTGCTGGTACCAGCCATAAAGTAGATCTTGTCCTGCTTCTCCTTCATGCGCTCCACATACTGCTCCAGACTGGAGTGACCTGTGTCACTGTGGGAGGTCTGGAACCGCAACAGTTTGGCCAGTCGTGTTCTGTTTGAATGGTCCTCAATCACACCCAGCTTGATGTTTGTGCCAAACTCCTTCCAAAACTTCTCATTGTACTGTTCCTCTGCAATCTTCTTGATCATATCCAGAGTCTTGCGTACAAGTTTTTTGCGGATAACCTGAGAAATGATGAAGATGTTCGTTTTAAAAGCTTACAGGATAATATGTGGGCTATGTACAAGTTACTGCTATATGGAGCTCACCTTAAGCAGTTTGTGTTGCTGCAGAGTTTCTCTGGAAACGTTTAGTGGAAGGTCATCAGAGTCAACCTAATCAAAAAGATTTGCATTAATAATTCCACCATGTGTACAATTCATACCTATATCAGAAGCCATTAAAGCACAACTTACAACTCCCTTGACAAAGTTCAAGTACTTGGGCATCATGTCATTGAAGTCATCTGTGATAAAAACTCTTCTGACAAACAGCTGTTTAAAATAAAGCCTGTATTAGTTCAGGTTTAAATAATGCCAGCACTTTCAAAAGAATGGAGGGGGAAAATACCTTTATATAATCATTCTTCTTTGATCCATATTCATCAAACAGGCCCCGAGGAGCTGCAGCAGGAACAAACAGAATGGACTTGAACGTGACTTCTCCCTCAGCAGTGAAGTGGATGTGGGCCAGTGGGTCATCACTGTCCTGTGACACAATGGTTTCATTTCATTTATACTACATGTATTATAGTATTCACGTGCATCCAGAAACACAGTATCTGACTTACCTTAGAGAAGGTTTTGTAGAAAGCCTTGTACTCATCTTCCTCAACCTCTTTAGCTGGCCTCTGCCAGATGGGTTTGATGTCATTCATAAGTTCCCAGTCCCACACAGTTTTCTCCACCTAAAAATTAAAACATGTTTATGAAGAGCTTGTCGAGTTTAGTACAAGTCTTCGCCCTTCATTTTAAATGCGGGTAATGATTAACCTTCTTGGTCTTTGGCTTGTCCTTGTCCTCCTCTTCCTCCTCCACCTCAGCCTCATCCTCAGCAGCTTCCTTCTCTGGTTCTTCAGTTTCAGCATCTTCATCAATGGGCTCTTCAACAGTTTCTGTCTGTGATAAAACAGGAACAGAACTATATTATGCATTACATTCAATGTAAAATCTGTCATTTTCTAAAAATCAAATGAACAAAAGTAAAGTCAAAACAATTTATGAAGAATTACCTTGCTGGCCCAGACATAGATGGGGAAGTTGATGAATTGAGAGTACTTCCTAACAAGGTTCTTAATGGTCTCCAGCTCAAGGTAGTCTGAGGCCTCTTCTTTTAGGACCAGTCTGTAACAAACGTATGACAAATTTAGAGTCAACGCTTGCTAACATTGGTGTACCACAGGTTATAGTTTGGATAAAACCTCAAAGTAAACCTACGTGATGGTTGTTCCTCTACCCAAAGTATCTCCACGAGGGTCCTCAATGACGGAGAACTGGTTAGAATCAGATTCCCAGATGTGCTGGGTGCCGTTGTTGTGCTTTGATGTAACAATCACTTTGTCTGCCACAAGGAAAGCAGAGTAGAAACCAACTCCAAACTGTCCAATCAGCTCTGAGGTAGACTGGCCTTCAGTTTGCATCTCTGTCATTTTGTTGAGGAACTCGCTTGTGCCAGACTTTGCGATTGTGCCCAAGTTCTTGACCAGTTCTTCTTTGGTCATTCCTATGCCAGTGTCAGTGATATGGAGCATGTTCTTCTCTTTATCAGACTATCAAAGAGTAAAACATTTGAAATTAGCAAGCAGTCATTAGAACATTCACCTAAGGGCAATATATTGATGACCCTACTTTTATTTTGATTGTCAGTTCTTCATTGGCAGCAAGCGCATCTTCATTGGTCAAAGACAGCAGGCGAATCTTATCCAGAGCATCTGAGGCATTGGAAATTAATTCCCTGAGGAAAATCTGAGAAGAAAAAACACCATGTTGACAAGAGAGGTAAAATACACCAGTGCATTTCAAACACTAGTTTATGGAGGTTTTTACTCACCTCTTTGTTCTTGTATAGTGAGTTAATGATCAGCTTCATCATACGGTTGACCTCAGCTTGGAAGGCATGTTTTTCAGATTTTTCTCTGAGTTCTTTGATTTGAGCAGCATTCAAACCATCCAGCTGAATCGCCTCTTCTTCCCTGGAGATTGACAAGTTCTGTTTAGTTCAAACTAGGACTATTTACACTGTTCTGTAAACCAAATTGCGGGCTGCTGTCAAAAGTATGTACATAGTAGTGACCATGACCTTGGCTAGTCTTGATAAGAACTTGACTGAAGCAAAGACATAGTACACTTTATAGAGAGCACCCACCTCTGCACCACTTCATCGTCCGTCCTGGAGCCGTCCCTGCTTTTGCCCAGATCTTCCTCTACTGTCCCATCCACATCAACTTCATCCTCTGCCCTGACAGCAGCTACAACACAACAGGTTTTCATTTAAATAAATCATAATCAGGACTGCAGCAAGTTAAAAAGGATGAGACCCCAAATAACACAAAAAGTTTTGTTGTTTTTTTCTTGCTGAAGGAGAAAAAAATTCTAGTTGTAGAATTAAACACACAATATAAAATTAGACAATAATATAAATAGCTTCATTCAAAAGGTACCCTTAAAAAGAAACTTCCAGAAATTAATGGCCATACTCAAAGACTCCTCAGACACTGTTTAAAATAAAACGAAACGCATATCTGTGCGTTATACGAAAAATCGCATCGAAAATCTATATCCAAGTTGCATAGATTTGCCTGTAAAGTTATGAATGGGCAGAATTTTTGCTGAAAGCATGTAGCCCCAAGGCTAATGTTAGCTGAAACGTGATGCACTAAAAAGGAGCGTAGAAAGCAAGTTCCTCTGCTACTCACCAAAAGCTAAAAGTGCAACCACAAGTCCTATGAGCCAAACACGCTTCATCTTGAAAAAGTGACTGAATGACGGTATGTTTCTCGAGCTCTTGAAACAAAAGCCGGGCGGACAGTGCACACTGCACTGGGTTTAGATGAGAGACTGACAAGCTATCTCTGCTAACGAAGGAGCCTACTCTGTTAAACTACCTACAACCGGCCAATAGCAGCGCACCACGCACCACCCTGAACCAATCAGAGCGCAGACTACAGTACATGCGGACCAATCACATTCTTCTACATAAGCCAGGGCCTGAAAATCGTGGACAGATACGATTGGTCCAAAAGAACACCAGCTCACTACTTCCTAAAATTTACCTCATCATTTGAAAACAAAAATATTGTGAAATTGTGAGATTATATTTACGCTATACGCTATAAAAAGGTTATTTCAAAATTTTATATCCCATCCCATGTTCAGGTTTCGACCAAACTTCTCTCTTCATATGTCTGTAAAAATGACCCCGAGCTCTAACAATAGACAAACTATTCATATGACTCTACTTCTGAATTCATTCATTCTTTCTTGATGGCTGCAGACCATTATAGAAGATGGACAAGAAATATCTTGGGGATGTTGCAATACCGATTTGGTCCAGTCGATGGCGCTGTTGGTTAATTTGGTGCACAAACATCATCAACGGCTGATATATTTTATTCATTTGTTGACGTTGTTATGCATACATTAGTGTATTACGATGAAAATAATCAAATATAATGTAAAAACACGGAGGCTTAAAATGTTTTATTTAACAAAGTATGACTATGGGTGCTTGTAAGATTACAGGACACAGACACCAATGACACCTGTAACCTTAAGACTGTAAAGGTCTGGGTGTGTCACACTGGTGATTCAGTGTATCACTGTAATATTGTGTAGTTGTAGTTGTCTAAGTTGTCTAAGCTATGGGAAAATTTAGTTTAAGATCCTATATTATGCAAAACTGCCTCCTGTGGGCTTTAAGCCATGTTATAATGTTGTTACCTCATCAAAAAACATAGCCGGAGTTGTGTTTTGTTTCATTCACGCATGTTTGAGTAACCCTTTATTATTAGTCTGTCTATATCTCCCAAGATCAAAATGCTCTGTTCTACCTTGTGATGTCATCAAGTAGCAGTTTTCAAGTTAACAGCTCCTTTTACCTTTAGTTCAGTAGAGATTGACAATTCCAGCACTGAAATCATCCAAATGATTCTAATAAAGGTGTATGTTTTTAAAAACACAGTGGAGCACTTCCTATATTATCACATAACATCACAAGGTGGAACAGAGTGTTTTCTGTTTGAGAGAAGTCCTTATATTTCACATAACATCACAAGGTGGAACAGAGTGTTTTCTGTTTGAGAGAAGAACTCAACCTAAATATGCAGGATTTGCGTGTTAAACGTGTGATGTATGGGCTCTTTAAGGCTGTTGTGGTCAAGGTTAGGATCAGTCTTAAAATTAATATAAGTCAGCGTGATATTCCCACAGTTTAAAACTCTTGTCAAGATTGTTTTTTGTTTGTTTGTTTGTTTGTTTGTTTATTTGTTTGTTTGTTTATTCATTCATTAGGCCTATGTAGGCTATTAATTGTGTATTATAAAGATAAATGGAATTCTTTGTATTTGGCATTTGTTAAGGTCAGATTTAAAATGTAGAACTGATGATCTCTTGGATTAGACCATGCTATGTTTTTGGATCAGTTTTTGGAGAATTAAAAAACTGTTGCCTGTGATCATTTTACTTCAAATGTCTTATATTAAATTGCAGGTTATTGCAGAGAAATGCCTTGAAAAAACAGTGTCATTCTTATGGTGAGGGGAGTTGCCTCTCCACAGAGCTTATGTGTAACTTGGTTTTGCGTTATCCCGTGCTTGTGGCTTGTCTCCATGGAGACAGATAAGGTAATATGCAATGCCATTTCTAGGAAGACAAGAAGATGGCAGACCCTCCACAAATAAAGTCAAATAGTGCACCGTTAAGAGTCAAATAGTGCACCGTTAAGAGGATATGATTATTTAATTAGGTATAAATGTATGTTAAATTGATGTGTTGTCGATGGTATAGCTACTGTACCTTAAACCAACTGAAGTGTCCAATGAGTAAATGTAATAATTTATCCAGTAACCAATCGGATTTCTCTGGAGGACGTACGGCAGCGGTCGCAACCTCTTCTGGTTCGCTGATTGGCTGCCTCGGTGCAAACCAGGAAGTGACGTTCAAGGTAACGATCCAACCAGTCTCCAAATGTATAAGCTTGTCGAACGCATGCTATTATCGACAGGAGTCCACCACGACCTACACACCGGGCTGCCGTTAGGACAAACACAGCCATGGCGCCCATGTCATTGCCCCTGTCGTCAGTCGTGAAGGCTCGGAACTTCCTACGGAGGGCGAGTATGCTGTGCGGGTTTTTACAAGAGCAAACACCCAGTTCTTGTTTATGGCAGCGGAATTTCAGCTCGGTGTCCCGTGGAGTCGATCAACTTCTGTCCCAGCAGCATAGAGCCATCAAACATGCAGCATCTGTCTGTAGCAGCTCTTCAGACAGTCAGGACATGGGACAGAGGCTGTGGGCGATCTATAACGATGCAAAAAGGCAGACTAAAGGTACCAAAACCACAGACTTTACAAAACACAAGAGCCTGTCATTTCACACTTAAATATTAGGCCTATAGTTCAATTGTATGTCTCTGAACATTTTTCATTATTGACTATTTATAATACATTTATGAGCCCAAAATCAATGTCAGATTGGTTGTAGGCTGTGGTTTGCTATATTTGCTATAGAAATCTGAAACATAGGATGTACTTGTACATGTACATGTAATAAATGAATATACCGGTACATACATTGTGTACATTGTATACAATCTATACACAGTACGTAGTATTATTCATTTATTGCATTTATTACATTTATTACATGGCAGGGAACATGAGGAAAAATCCAAAACAGCTTTAGGTATGAATTAAGAAAGTTTTTGTTAATACAGAGGTCAAAGTATTTTGGTGCAGTGACCTTTGCTTTGAACCTATGAATTTCAGTCAGACTGTACCTTTGCTGTTTTGCACATTTGTCATCAAGTGTCTCATTCATCATTTAATTACACTCAATAACTGATAGTGTTACTGTTACAACCCACATTGATAACATATAACCTGAAGAATGCTTGATGGCTTTTCAAAATAAAGGAACACCTTAATCAAACTAATAATCCTTTTTTCTGCTTTTAGATTTGATACCAGATATTTCCCCCACAGATCCGGACACTATATTCGCCAACAATGAAATCAGTCTCCGGGACATAGAGATCTACGGTTTTGACTATGACTACACTCTGGCCTTTTACTCCAGACATCTACACACCTTAATCTTCAACATAGCAAGAGATTTACTCATCACCCAACACAGAGTATGTGCACACCACACCAGAAGTACTGTACATAGATCGTATGTAATATACATAACCTTAATGGGATAGTGCTTATTGCAGTGTTATTATTATTATTATATATTATTATACATCATTAAGGTAATAATTAATTTGCTTGAATTGGAAATAGTATTTGTGCCTATATTGCACTATAGTATTTACACTATAATGTACTATTACCTTACATATTGTATAATTTTCTTTTTTTCCCCTTTGTTATTAGTATCCTGAAGGACTACGGGAGTATGAATATATTCCTGATTTTGCTGTAAGAGGACTGCACTATGATGTTCAAAAAGTAACCATCTATTTTTATTTTTAATATCTCTAAGCAACATTAGAGAACATTAAACAAATTGTATTTTCAATATAACAGGCTCTTCTTATGAAAATAGATGCTTTCCACTACATACAATTGGGAACTGTATACAGGTGTGTAGGCATTGTAACTGTCTTTCTACTCTGTCTTTCTAAGTGTATAAAAAGTGTATGAGTAAGAATTAATGTCTGTATATTGAATTTCTCTATTTCTTTTTCAGGGGTCTTAATCCTGTGCCAGACCAGGAAGTAATCGCCATGTATGAAGGATCCCATGTTCCTCTGGACATCATGAGTGACTTCTATGGAAAGGTACTTCCTTGTACAATACAAAATTAAAAATAGACGTTTACAAATAACAATGCAACAACCTAATATTTCAGAGCACCCAGGGCCACACCATGAAGCAGTTTATGGACATATTTTCACTTCCTGAGATGACGCTGCTGTCCTGTGTCAACGACTTTTTCATGAAGCACAATATTGACTATGAGCCAGTGCATCTGTACAAAGATGTTAAGGTGAATTATGTTATTGTATTTCAGTAATTTCACTGCTGATTTCACTGATTTTAGCTGTTTATTGCAAAATCAGTGTGCAAATACAGCAGTTAAATCTACCCTCTTCATTAGATATGTATAGACTCTATCTACTGTGGTGGGCAGTGATAGTCCAGCCAAGTCAGTCCGTCCAATCTTATTTTAGCTCCAAAAGCAAGTGTCTAATTTTAGTGTTGAAGCCCGCCTCCAGCCATCTGCGTCTCTTCTCTGCTCTGTTACTTCCCAGAGAGGGGTAGTGCTGTGTCCCTCTGAGGGCCAGTGTATTGTATCGGACACTGTAGAGTTTTGAAGGATATCTGTCATTAAACACTTAGACACACACTGGGATCCACAGGCACCGTTTAGATCATTTCAAGGACAGTGACAAGCTTGAGTTAACATCAATTATCAACGCTACCTGCCAGTCTTAAACTGAATTCTTTCTGTTCATCACACATGTTTGAATAGTAAATCTCTGTTTTAAAATGCACCTCCCTAAAGTCTATTTACAAACTCACTTGCTCCAGGTCACACAGTGTGAAAATAATGGTAGAAAGTTTGGCTTTAAATCACCTAAGTAACTAACTTCAGGGCCCGTTTTTCATTTTTCATTTGTATGCGGTCATGCACTCCTTTCGTGCTTTTAAGGCAACTGTTTATGTACAAAGTGTTGCTACACCAGTTGAATACTAATATTGAACTACTGAAGTCCCAGCTGCGTGACTTTGGGTTGTTTACGTTTCTCCTCACAGGAAGCTATCCGAGATGTTCATGTTAAGGGCATTATGTACAGAGCTGTAGAAGCAGATATTGGTGAGCAATTATCTTTTTAATTATTATTTATTTCATTATCTATTTTATTTAAAAACGATAAATGTTCAATTATCGTTTAGTTTTGTTCGTACATCTTGATTCATTATCATTCTTTCTCTTATAGACAAATATATTTGCTATGGGGAGGAGAGCCACGCCGTGCTCAAGAAGCTGTCGGAGCATGGAAAAAAGATGTTCCTCATTACCAACAGCCCTTTTGACTTTGTGTAAGTGCAGGAAAACACACTGTTAGTGTTTGTTGGTTTCATTAATTAAAGGTGTCATGTGTGGATGCTCTAATATATCAGAGAGCTGCTGCACTCAGTCCCAACTAATACAGAGGGCAAACATCCAAGCTTTTACATTTGTCAATGACTAGGAGCAGCTTGTTGTGGACGCTCTGTTGCACATTATGTGCAAATACAAGGTTTCCTGGATACAAGGGACGGTTACACACATCTGATTTTTAATTAACTTCTTGCGTAAGACAAATACAGTTGACCGCACTCAGGTTTATTAAAATGCATGTAACTTGCCACTTTCAGGGATCGAGGAATGAGCTACATCGTGGGGAAGGATTGGAGAGATCTGTTTGATATTGTCATAGTGCAGGCTGATAAACCCAGCTTCTTCAATGACAGGAGAAAGTGAGTAGATGCTATGTGCTTGGTAGTTATCCACCTGAGGTCTCATCATCTGATTAAGTCATTTTTTTATTCATGGGTAGCAAAAAAAGCCGTACATTTCCCACCTGTAAATAAGTTTTCTTATACCTGCATGTTCGGGTCATGTGAATTTTTTATCTAGATTTCTGTTTGTCCTGAGTAATGTATTTTGTGGCAGACCGTTCCGGCGGGTGACTGATAAAGGTGCACTGCTGTGGGATAGGATTCACAAGTTGGAAAAGGGACAAATTTACAAACAGGTAATGCTTCTTAGGCTTTCAACACAGTTTGCATTGTTTCTTTAACTTATTATGTACAGATGAATAGCTAGATGTGCTGACTTCACACCTCTTTTCACAATTTTCTGTGTCAGTATTACGTCATATCTCTGGTTTAAACTTTTGACGTCCGCTACTTGTATCAATCCAAAACTCGGATTTGCCGTGTACAAAACATGGCATACTGATAATAATTAATTTTATATTGTGGTAATTACTTTCTGTAATTCTGTAAAAAAGCATCTGAAATGCAGGTTTCTGCACTTCGGATGCTTTTTTCATCTGTGATAGTTCTTTACTGATGGTTATAATAAATACTACCTTATTTTAAGTCTCCAACACAACATTGCTTCTTATCACTGTCAAACAGTTAAAATAGATACAGCAATCACCTTTATAGATCTGTTCGGGGCATTAAGTAGTCAATAGTTAATATTTTTACCATAACATGCAAGACAGTGAATGTGCCCAATGTAACCAAGAGAAGTTGTAGTGTTTTGCTTGGAATTATAATAAAACCAAGGGTAAAACTCTTATATTTATATACTGTATTGGTCTTTTGTCATTATTATGTAGCCACTGTTACAATTACCCTGTCCCTGTAATACATTTTGGGTCAGTTGGGTATATGACCTCTAACTTAAAAAATACCTCTTTTTGTTTTTCTTCAGGGAAACCTTTATGAGTTCCTGCGGCTCACTGGCTGGAGAGGATCCAAAGTGCTCTACTTTGGTGATCACATTTACAGCGACTTAGCGGTAAGAAGCACTGCTCTTCATACATCACACAAAACCCAGAAGTATGAAAAACGAAGCATTTAAAGATTTCATTTTAGATAGAGACACTTTCCCTAATCTTAACTCTGGCTATATAAATCTTCTAAGCCCTCTTCAGTCTTAAGGTTAGGTACCAAGGAAGTCTTTAAAAGTGACTAAGTGATGATTAGAATCGGGTTGAAATTGTTTTTGTTCATTAAAAGTTATTTCACACCTACTCATGACTCATCTGGTAGGCATTTCATTTATTAAAGCAAAATCAACGTTTCACCTTTGAATTTAGTTTGTTTTTTTTAATCACAATAACCTGCCTACTTGTTTTTATGCAAGTCTATTTGTTTTGAGCAGATTGATTTTTTTCTACTGCACCAAACTGAGGAAGCATTTACTTGGTGTTAATAAAAGACTCGACACGTTTGGTTGAAAACGCATCACTGGGCAACCAAGTGTAAAGCTTTCCCCACTAATGTATTAGTGGCCAGCTCCGACATGTTAAGCAGTGCATACAGGCAGACCCCTGTGTGAGAGGGAGCCATTACTGCAGTAGACAGTAAATTAATTTGATGTGTTGTTTTGGATTTGGACATCCATTAAGATGTTATTGCTTTTCCTCGAATGTTCCACAGTATGGCAGTAAACTTTTTAAGCATTTAATTACGTTGTTTTTATTGCTCGAAAATACCTTGAAAACATACACTTTTACTGTGAGCAGGCTCTCCACAGATCTGACCTGTAATTTGGCGTCACTCTCTCCATGAGATGCCATACTGTGGGACATTTCAGCACTTATCTCCATGGAGGCAACCTGGTGGCAGAAAAGTCTCCACAAGAAAAGTTACATTGAAAAAATAAATAAATTGAATGCAAAAACATATATTAAAATAGCCTGTGGTAAGTGTATGATTTTTCTATGGTGTTTCATGTGTCCATTGTGCAGGATTTGACACTGAAGCACGGCTGGAGGACAGGTGCCATTATCCCTGAGCTGCGGAAAGAGATTAAAATTATGAACACAGAAGAGTTTGTGCACATGACGACCTGGTTACAGACTCTCACCGGCCTCATAGAGCAGATGCAGGTCTGTGAAAGAGCACAAAAATGCACTGATTTGTCATTGTCATGTTTTTCTGATATATTTATCCATTTGCACTCCTGAACAGGTACACCGCGATCCAGTATCTCAGGCAGTTGTTCAGGAGTGGATCAAAGAGAGGGAAGCCATGAGGTGAGGACATGTTTGAATTCTGACAATTTCTACAAAGAACAACATACAAATCCATTTTGTAGAAATGAATATAAAATTTGAGTTATTTCTCAGTGAACCTGGTTTGTTGCATTTGTTTGAAAGATTAGGCATAAGGCATTTTACTGTATGTGTAAAAAAATTGTCAAAATTGCACATATTTCGGACATATAAATCTGAAATAATGGATTGAGCCAGGTTTAAATGTATTACTTCATTTTGGAGACATATTAAATATAACAAAAATTACAAATGGGTATCTTATTTATTATTTGTGTAAACTAGATCTTGGCATAAAAATTCAAAATTCATTAATTAAAACTTAAAATAAATTTGGTTTATAAGTAAATATCAACAAATAATTCTATAAAATCTGTCAAAATCTTGTATACAATCACATTTGTGTTTTGTTAGGCCACAGACAAAGGACATCTTTAACGCTCAGTTTGGGAGCCTGTTCCGGACGTACCACAACCCCACCTACTTCTCCCGCCGCCTGTCCCGTTTCGCTGACATATACATGGCCTCCATCAGCTGTCTCCTCAACTACGACTTCAAACACACGTTCTTCCCTCGCCGCACCCCTCTGCAGCACGAGTCCACCTTCTGGCCTCAACACCGGTCCAACAGCGATGCTGCCAGAACTCAGATCCAGCAAAGATGAAAGGTTCAACTTGACTATCAGCTTTTACATCAGTTATACAACCACTTTTATTGGAATGTAATTTAGTGATATAGCTTTAAATGTATGCAATATACACTTAAGAAAATAATGACTTAACTAAGTCTTTGCACATGTCATTTTATGGTACTGCCTCTAGAGGGCGATCACTCAGTTCTTGCAGTAGTAATATTTGAACATTGGTGAGTTCTTTTTGTGCATCTGTCAGATTGTAAAAGAAGGGGTGTTACAATTCAGTGGTCATTTGCCTTAATTCAGAAGATATTTCACACTAGCCACTATGTTTTTATGGGAAGCTTTAAAATATGCCATTTTACATTCAGACAGTTGTGAGAAGATGTGCACAAAACAGATGCAATGTGTTGTTTATGTGAGTGAGGAGGTGAGACCTGAGTGTTGCTGGTATTTTTAGCCATAGTTTATTTGATCTGTGAAGTAGATGATGAGTGGTGCTGTCTTCACAGGTTTACTGCTTTTATTTTTGAAGAAAATGTGTGAAATGTTTTCACATTGCTGAAATGAGAGGATATATTTAGAAGTAGAATAATTAATGGTTTAAATTATTCTGAACAGAAACTGACTTTCTGTGATGTCTGTCTATTTGGGTGTAGTGTATTTTTATTCACTATTTATTAAAAGTCTTTATGTTACTCATTTAACTTCCCTTCTTTACACAAGCATGAGAATGTACAGTATTTGAACAATATAACGACTCTGCACAGTACATAAAAGCATCATTATTTAATGCAAGATACTTCTGTAGCCACACCTACCCTGGAAAAACATGGTTGCCCTTCTGTGCCAACAAACCTCACACTATAAAGCACACGAAGTGGGTGAATGCTGAGTGTCTGGATACAACGTCAGAATGCACTAGACAAAAGGGTCACTATCTCGACAGTTTAAGATAAGTTAAGTCAGTTATAAGACAAACATTGGGGTTGGTGCTGTACCTTTCTTTTATTATCAAATTAATAACTAACCTAGATTTTCTGCTTCACCTGACTCTTTTTAATGCCCTTATTGTTTTCCTATTACGTATAATCGCCATAACCAAAATTTTGTTCTATAAAATTGACACTTGTTTATGAAATTTTTTTTTTAATATCTGCTTTGCAATTACCCTTATAGCAGAGGGTTGTGCATAATCCCGCTAAATCTTGTTAGGCCTCATTTGGCATATTGCATTGGAAGCTTTTTTCTGTGGAGCCAGGTGCACCCTCTTAAAATCAGAGATCCCGTATTGTCTCTAAGCGAGGTTCACCGCGGATCAAACATGATAAGATCGGCTACTCGTGATCAGAGCACGATTTTCGCAGCTGTACTTTCCGCGGGGTCACAGTTTGAACCTTACGCGCCATGGACAACAGCAGCGCGCAGTGGATCTCTGGAGGAGACGAGGAGCTAGTCACTGTGGCCCCGACCATCTTTCCTCGCTTTGGCTACAGTATCCTCTCTTTTCTCATGTTCATCACCACCGTGTTAACAGTGTTCAATAACGGGCTGGTGATCGTGGTGATGGTGAGGAACTGTCTGCTGCAGCCCATGAACGTGCTGATCCTGAGTCTCGCGGTGTCTGACCTCATGATCGGCCTGTGCGGCTCGCTGGTTGTGACCATCACCAACTACAGAGGCTACTTCTTCATCGGGCGCGCCGCCTGTGTCTTCCAGGGATTTGCGGTCAATTATTTCGGTGAGTTGGGAGATGGAAGTTTATTTTATTTAGGTGCAGTGTCTCGGGGCTAAGCCTGTTTTCTCGAGGCCAAAAGGTTAAAGCACAAAAGTTGGCAGGATATTGTTTTCCTCCACACAGGCTTTTTTTTTTATCCTACTGTGGTTAAGATAACTTTTTATTCCTCAGATAGCATGTCCATTTCAACAGGTTCTTGAAATTTTGCCATGGGCCAAGTATTTAAGAAACACATTGTTTGGTTATTGTGTTATTGTATCACTGTAACAGTGTGAGCCATTTGTAGTAGTTTCAACTTTTCTTTCATCATTATATGAAGCCAAGCAAATTAATGAATCTACTACAACATAGAAAATCAGCTCTGTCTCAATAGTTAAGCTTTAAACTAGAATTAATAGTCTATATCTTAATTAAACGAATTAAATGCGCTTTCCATTAAGCCATTAAATACCAAACATATCTTAATTTGTACTGTATAGATCTATTTGCAATAAAAGTAGGCTACACTTCACTTACGAAGACTCTATACTGAAAGTAAATGCATTTTATTTTTGGCCTAAGACCTTGTAAGATCTATTGTTTAATAATAACATGTACTTAGCTTTATGATACAAATTTATATTGCATACAAACAACAGATTACAACCACCATGTTTTATCATATAATAATCTCCGTAATAACATCTTTCTTTTCATATATGGCTGTAGAGAGATCATAAGATCATGATATCTCTGCTTGGACTTGAAAGCACAATTTATTTTAGCCGTTTCATATTTCTCTTAGAAGATTGCTTTCTCCTGAACTCATTGGCCTTACAACCCTCTTATAAAAATCTCGTGGTGTGACCCTTCACTCACTGCAGTGCTCCTCTTCTGTTGTGCAGGTCTGGTGTCCCTGTGCACTCTGACCCTGTTGGCCTATGAGCGTTACCATGTAGTGTGTAAGCCCCGGGCAGGGCTTAAGATGAGTATGAAGAGAAGCATGACGGGTCTGCTCTTCGTCTGGGTCTTCTGCCTCTTCTGGGCCATTACCCCTCTGTTTGGCTGGAGCGGCTATGGGCCGGAGGGTGTGCAGACCTCCTGCTCTCTGGCCTGGGAGGAGAGGTCCTGGAGTAACTACAGCTACCTCATCCTCTACACTCTGCTCTGCTTCCTCATCCCAGTGGCCATCATCATCTACTGCTACTACAAAGTGCTAACACACATGAACAAGGTGCTTCTTTTGTACTGTTCTGTCCTGTGACAATCTGTTATTTTTGAGAAAATTTCACTTTTTTTTCTTGAATACAGCTCTATGCTCAAACAAAAACCTTTTTTTCCCACCCACGCCTCCTATTGGTCAGCCTCAGCAACACCCTGAGTGAGTGACAGGTGTATTTAACCAATAGCAATGAAGTGTGAACTTCAAAGAATAAGATGACTTTAGTTACTAAGTTTACATGAATCATGATAAAATCAAAATCAAATGAAAATCGTGGATGAAATCGTCAATATTCATTTTTTGGTGGTAGTGTAGTAGTGTATATAGTGTTATATTGTTGTATCCATTATCTAAATGATTATTTGAAGAGCTTCAATTACTTCATAATTTAACTTGTTTTTAATGCCAAAGAATCATTGCTTTTGGCGCTATCTGGACATCTGGATAATGTAGTAAAAAGCATGACTTCATAAAAAGGTAGAGTCCCCCTGACTGCAAAACGATTGTAGAAATATGTAAATCATGACTCAACAGAGCAGTTCTCATTCATGGGGGGCCTTGTCACAGATGTACTGCCTCTCCTTCCTCATTAGAAGACCTAAGTGTGAGACAACCTCAACCTCATAGTCGTAGATCATAGCTAGTCGGTTGCTTAGTTTGACGCTCTACCAATGACCTGTTTAACAGCTCATTTGGTCTCCCAAAGGCCCTCTCCACATTATTAAGGTGCAGTTGTACTCATTATATTTTTTCTGTTATAGCTGAACCGAAGCGTGGAGCTCCAGGGTGGTCGGTCCAGTCAGGAGGAGAATGAACATGCCATAACTATGGTCCTGTGTATGATCGTGGCCTTCTTCATGTGCTGGCTGCCCTACACCATCCTGTCTGTGGTTGTGGTGGCAGATCCGGAGCTCTATATCCATCCTCTAGCGGCCACCATGCCCATGTACTTCGCCAAGACCAGCCCAGTGTACAACCCCATCATCTACTTCCTGTCTAACAAACAAGTAAGGACCTAAGTAAGGCGCTAACAACACTGATTTCTTGCTGCTGCTGATTTTGTTGTGTCCTAGTTTCGTGATGCCACTCTGGAGGTGCTTTCTTGTGGAAAGTATATCCCCCATGGTCCTGCCTCTTCTAATATCATCATGCAGCCGCTCAACAACAGGGAAACCCGGCTCCCTCTCACCTGCAAAATTCACAGCAGGGTGCTGCCTCTGTGACACAGGAACACAATATAGATACAATAGAGATGTACAGACTATGACTATAGTCCCACCAAAGAGCAGGTGGGACTGGCCAGTGTTATTCTGGACACCTGTGCTACAGCGAAAGTGGCAGAGAGAATTTTTTTTGAGGAACTTCCTTTTTCTGTTTTTTCTTTCTAGTAAAGCAGGGGATGCCTGCCTATCCAACAGAAAGTCAGAAGTTTTATAGAGATCTGCGTAGTTATATTATTTGTAGTTAGTCCATTCTAACTGGTGTAGGTATTAGTTATGAGTTGATTGACTTTTATTTCAAGGAATATTATTTTAAAGTAAGTACTTTAACCAGGGGTGGGTACAGTAGCCAAAATTGTATTAAAGTGAGAGCACTGTTACTTCAAAAATATTAATACTCAATTAAAAGTAAAAAAGTAGTGGTCCAAGAAATTACTCAGGTAAGAATAAAAAGTACTACTACTCAAGTAATCTCTGATTTATAATTTGAAATTAACAAATCATATTTTCATCATTAATCAATCATGAATTAATGGACAAAATCTGGTATTTTCTAATACCTGAAGGAGCGGTGGTAGAAACACAAATGTTCAAATCATTTAATATTTTCAAATTAAAGCTTGTTATTCCTAGACTCACAAGAGCAAACGTAACCAAACCTTTTATTCAAGTAAGAGTACTGTTACACATAAATATATTACTCCAGTATGAGTAAAAGTATTGTGTTTGAAAACTACTCCAAGATTGTAAATGTAGTTAAGTACTACCCAATTTTGCCTTTAACTTTATTGATCAATGGCTCAGTCTCAGTCGTAGGGTAAGTGATAAAGAGACTGAAAATGGAAGACTAGACTAACCCATTTTAAAGTCCCAGTTCTGTTTACTCATCACACATGCCCCCTTTTAGGCAGTAGTTTGTTTTAGTTGAACTTCATGTTGTTTTATGTTTCTAGGACAATGAGTGTGAATGTTGGAAAGTAGCCAAATAGAACCGGGGCACAAGCCCTTTGTGCATTTGTAAACCATTTGTAAAAAGCTTTCTGCATTTTAATAATTTAACACTTAAACCTTGCAGAAAGTAAATTAGTTGACCCCCTTTTTTATTTATAGACTTTCTGCAAAGATAGTGCTGGACAGTGCATTCCTCCTCTGAGAAAATTGATTTTACATAAATTACATTGTGCAGACCCTTCCATATATTCCCTGTTAAATTGGTTCTGTGACTTCTCCCACACCATATATGTAAATGCCTATGTAAAATGCACATATAGCCTTTTGTGTTATTACTTTATCACTATGGCCAGATTAAATTTTATATGGATGATGCAATTCACAGGTCATGCCCTTTTTCCAACTTGCACTTTTTCAAAAACACATGATTTGATTTTGCCGCAGTGTGGACGGTATAGGAATAATTTCTTTCATAAGTACCTGTGTGGATACTAGCTTTTCTCAATGCAATTACAGAAGTGGAGGAGGGGAGACCAAATACAACAAATCCTCTCTTTCGCTCTTGCTCTCTCTCGCCTCACTGTGTCTGTGATAGAGCTGCTAACACAAAGGAGGAAGTCATTTGTTTGAATCAGTTCTGCATTAGCCACAAAAGCACATAATTAAAACAAGACAAATTTGGCAGCGCTTCCAGTTTTCCTTTAGTTTGTTTAAGCTTACAAAAGTCAAAGAGGGAATGTATGCTCTCTGTTTGGTCCCAATAGTGTGAAATGGGATTGGAGTTTATTAAACGCCTTGTACCCGATTTTTAAGTTTTGTTTTTTTAATGTATTTATTTTTATATTTTGTAATAAAATTTGCCTTGCCCCAGTACAAATATATTTTATAAGCAGCTTTTGAATTGAAGTGAAGTAAGTGAATAAGTCTGCTGCAACCTGTCTCCATCTAATTAGAAAGTATTTTATTATCTGATAATCAGGAAGTGCACAAGCTAGTTGTTGTTAGTTTTACTGTGATGGTAAAACTCCACTCTGGCCTCTAAAAGTTGTGGAAAAGCACTTATAAACTCATTGCAGTGAATAATTAGGATGCTCGAAATGCATACGGTAAGTGAGGTTTAAGTTTGGACCACTGCAAACCGTTTAAAATGAGCTAGTTCTGTTTTTGACATTCTTAAGACAGGAAAAATCAGGTACAGCACCTTTTAAAGAATCAAATTTGAAGAGTGGTGCATGATGGGAATATTGTAATGATTTTCAAAGATCGTACTTGATAATTATGTTAATTGTGTTTCTCTGGACTGCTCTTTCATTAAAATTATGACTGCTAATGAGTAAAGAGGCAGACAGATTTCCTCTTGATCTTTGTTTGTGAATTTGATATCATCAGGCAGTAAGAGAACATTTTGTCCTCTGAGTGTTATAAAAACACATTAAAAAACAAATTAATAAAAGAATTCCCAAAGCTTCAGTTCATGTGCTGTGCCCCCAGTCTGCAGAATGGTCAGTGGTCAGCATCTATCAAAAACGGTCCACTGTTTGTTGTGTATGGATTGCAAATGACATCACAGCACAGGGATGATCAGGTGGTCATAATGTTTTGGCTATCTGCATTTTATTATGAAGATCAGAGAGTCAAGATTTCTTGTTTTAGCCTGCTGATCTGCTTAAAGGTTCACTATGCAACTTTTTCTGGTGAAAGGTCCACCACCCACTTGTCTCCATGAAGATGTTATTGCTTTGTCTACAATGTCCAATAATGTGGCATTAAACTAATCTCGATGGAGACAAGCAGGTGGTGCCGTCAGACCAAATTACAGATCAGATTTATAGAGAGGCGAGTCACAGAAAAAAAAAGCATGATTTTTAAGGTACTGGTAGCAATAAAAACACCTGTTGAATAAATACAAGAAGATTGATTTAATGCCATACTGAGGAACATTCTAAGCAAAAAAATTACATCTCCATGGCTACAAGCAGTTGGTTTTGGTTCAAGTGAAACATCGGGCTTGTTGACTGTCTTTTTGTAAATAGTTCACATAGGACCTGATGCTAAATAAAGTGCTTTTCATTTGCCCATAAGCTCTTGTTGTCTTTGTGAGTGGGAAATCTCTCTTCCTCTGCCCTTTTTGTCACTATATTGTAGAGCAGCATGAGGCATTTGATCAACCTAATATGTTTGTCTGCAGTGAAAAAGGCATTGTGTTGATCTAATCCCAGATTTGGCGTAGTCCGTAATCTTTTTCACATTTGAGGCAAAGAGCATTTCACACTATATCTCTAAACAGGATTACATAATGTCATGGTATAATCCCACAGCATGGTCGCCCCTCATTTCCCTTCGATAAATGTGGAAGTTGCTAGTCATCCATCTGGTCTTGTTAGTGCCAACCCTTGTGATGTGATCTTTTGGACCATGGGGACAGCTGTGCACTTAACTCAGCAGTGCATAACAGTGGCTTTTGGTTAAATCTGAACACTCTGGAATGGTTCTTTTATTTTTGTGTTTTTTTCTGTTTTGGGTTTACGACAGCAAATGATCTGCTCCCTTGGGTGCATTCATTTGTGTAAAAATTAGGGCTGCAGGATTAATCAGAACTGAATCGAAATCGCAGTTTGAATGGTCGCAATTAGCAAATCACAAAGACTGCAATTATGTAACTCTTTTGCAAACAACAAAATAGTCTTGTTCTCAAACATGATTTGAAATGCAGGGGATTCCTGTATTAGATAAGCAGTTTGTATTTTAGATCTAATTGTAATTGTAATGCTTGTCAAAAAAAAAATCACAATCAGATATTTTGTCACAATTGTTCAGCCCTAGTGAAAATGTCATGCAGTATTTAACTCCTGATGTGATGTTCTTATCTCAGCGTGGGACTGGCACAATCTGTTCATCACATTTTCAAGATATCATTGTTTTTCTTTTTTGTTTTACTGCTTTTGTTCTGGAACAGCATTCTATTCATTCATTCATCCCTGTCCACCCTTTCTTTTAATAGTTCTAGGTAAAAATATAACTGGTATATTTTATAGTGTTGATGAAACAACGGTATTCCAGTTGCCCAAATAAACTGTAAATTGATATTTTCTTTACCAGAGAGTAGGGCTGGAAAGTAACTCCTTACAAATACTCACGTTATTGTAACTGAGTACATTTTTTGAGTAATTGTACTTTTTTAGTAGATTTTTAAACTTGTAATTGAGTATAATTCTAACCACACAATAGTAATTAGTTACATTTAAAATCATACAAGTACTGAGTACAGCAGAAGTCCCAATTGTCCCAATCCACGGCTGTCTCTGCTCCTTTCAGACAGACAAACATAACAGCACTGCATCGCCTGCACTGATTGGACAGAGCTCAGAGTTGTGGTTGTGGTTGGAAATGATTAAATTCAGCTTTAAACTGTTCAATTTATATAAATTACTGATCGAAAATGCTGCTAAAATCTGTTAAAAAGTAACCAGCAACTTAATACTTAGTTTAATTTTTATGTGTACCTTTTACATTTGCTTAAGTATAATTTTGGAAGTAGTACTTATACTTGTAATTGAGTCCCATTGAGTACAAATTTTCAGTATTCTTTCCACCACTGAATAGAATGACTACAATGTGAAGATAGTGACTCTGGAGTCTTTTGTCAAATGATATATCTCACAATACAGTGTAGTGTAGTGCAGTCAATATGTGACAAATTTTTTAAGACATTTTCTCACATTTTCTTCTTAATCATACATACCTGGTATAGGTCAAGGGCGATGAAACAAAACAAAAGCACACAGAGCCTATTACAGGTCTTGATTTAACATCTTTGCCAATAAACTAAAGCTATTTCACTTACTCAGAAAAGTGACAAAGACTGACAAATAGTATGAGCGGGTGTGGAGCTGCATTCAACTGTAAAGCACTAAATCACAATATATGAATGTCTCCAGATGTCCAATATGAGATTTTATGTAATATCGTCATTATGGCCACCCCTAATTTCTGGCATAAGTAATTTGGGGCTTAACAAACTACACATGCTTTCAATTACCCAGCGGCCATTTTTCCTGTTGCCTCCTCTGTGCTCGCCCTGCACAGCTTTTAATGACTGTGAACGATTATGTCTCCCCCGTGACCTTCTTGTGGTGTGATGTGCTAATGAAAAGGGCGTGTCTTGTGGCATAACATGTCCGAGCTTCTAGTTTTAACCATAAATACTCTCCAGGAAGTTCACAAGTCTCCCATTTGTAGAAGGAATTCAAAGTGTATTTCAACATGCTGTGATTAGATATGATAGGAGCCCAACTTAACACATCGGACACGAAGAGCAAAATCAGATTGGAAACATATCTTGAACTCGGATTTGTCGCTGCAAACACTTTAATTCTTCTGGCAACATTTTTCATGGGTATTGCTGCTAATGTTTTTGTCATGCTAGCTGTCTACAAGCAAAAGAGTCTTCAGACTTCCAACAACGCCTTGGTGGTGAACTTGGCGGTCATAGACTTTCTGAGATGCGTCGTCGACTGTCCGGTTTTGCTGACGATCGTTTCGATGTTAAATCAGAAAGGCCATGTAGAAACTATAATTTGTGATATGCAAGTAGTGTCTTTTTCCTTCAGCTGCTGTATCCAGTTACTGACACTAGCTTGTATAAGTGTGGAGAGATACCAGGCCATTTCGCAGCCCTTTAAAACCGCCCAAAGACGTAAGCGCATTATGGTGTGGATCCCTCTAACGTGGATAGTAGCCATTGTGGTTGCCCTATTTTGCTTGTTGTTCCTGAAAGACTCTCCTGTTTATGTCAGATGCCAAGGATTTGGGAAAGGAACGCTTCAAATATCTTACGATACCTATGGTCTCTATATGGTTCTACCTCTGTGGGCGGCTTGTTTTAGCATCATTATAGGTTTCTACACTCGCATCTTCATCCTGGTCAGATCACACAACAGGAAGGTTTTCGATAAAGGCATCATTCCTGTAAAGAAAGAGAATAAAGAGGAAACCAAGAAAAAGGAACTCAGTATTATCCAAATAGAACCTATGGGGACTGAAGCAGCACAGAAATCACCCAGCAAAGATACAGTGTCGGCTTTGTTGACCTCCAACCTCCCACAATGCATCTCTCCGGGTGCCGGGAATGAAAAGGAAAACGCATTGGAGGTAATTGAATTGGAACAGCCTTGTAAGAAAGCAATACAGGATGGAGGGAAAGCGTGTGAAAGTGAAAAGCCAAAGACTACAGGAACAGATGGAGATGCAAGGGACGGGGTTAAAAGCTCAAACTTCAACTTGCAGCAAATGTCGAACAATCTGAACTCAGAAAATTCAAAAGAAAAAGCACAAAATGACACACTCCGGGAAAATAACCTTGACGTTCAGTCTGCTGCGCAAACAACCAACCAAGAGCCAGTTTCAGACGTAAAGATGAAAGCTAGTGATAATGCAACAGTGGATGCAGTTTCTCCAATGACAAAGACAGAGGCGGAGGATCCAGTGCAGAATATAGAGGGGGCGGTGTGCATGATGCCCTCAAAGGCAAACCGAGAAAGGGCCAACAAGAGTAAGGAGAGCAAGATGGCCAAACGTGCCGGCTACATCATCGTCACGTTTCTGCTCTTCTGGCTGCCACTCATCACCACCATTATTCTCAACTTTGCACTACACGGAAATAAGTATATTCAAGTAAGTGAAAAAGACATTATAAAAGCAGAAAACTATTACTTTACATTTGAGACAGAGATTTATTATATGTTTTTAGTATAGTGTAAAGGGTGATGTGACTTAGAAAAAAGTGCATTTAATGATGTGTCTAAAATATTATAACAATCTGCGCTACTTTTCTTATTACAGAATCATCCAGTTACTTTTTTCTATATGCTTTTGTGCGCTATGTAACTTTTCTGGCGGTGGCCCACTATCTGCTTGTCTCCATGGAGATTTAATGAACGTTCCACAGAGCAGCTTTAAACGTATCTAATTTGCATTTAATCAATATTATTTCTTTTTTCTTCTCAAAAACATGCATTCTTGCAGTGAACACAGCAGGGTCGCCTCTCCATACAACTTGGCCTGGTGCTTGTTTCCATGGAGATAAGTTTAATTCTGTGCTGTGGAACTTTCTAGGCAAAGTTATGACATGTCCATGGAATGAAGTAGGTGGTGTATCCTCCAGCAGAAAAGTTGCACAGTTCACCTTGCATAATAAAGTATTCAATAATATTTTGATCTATTTTGACCTAATAAATTAATGTAATATTTAGAAATTGAGAAAAAAAGATTCTGACATTTGAGAAAACTATTAATTTATTCTAGTAACATTTTCGAGTTTTTCTTGCAGATTGCTGTGATCCATGACTTGGAGGTGCTGTCTGTGTCTGTGGCCTGCGTTACCTCCCTCAGTAACCCCATCATATACGCCGCTGTCAACCCACAATTTAGGGCCGAGTTTTACCGACTCCGAAACAAACTTAAGTCTGTGTATCACTCTAAATCATGACTTTACAGTGTTTGTGTGTTATATGTTTAGAATATTAAATGTCCAAACCCTCTTTATGATGAGTATTTTTTATATTCCTAAGTACTATTACTCATATAGTATAAGTCATCAAGTAATCGTTGCCATAACAGCCCAAGTGTAGAAAAACAAATGAGACAGAAAAATTATTGTGTTGCCAAAAGATAAAATTAACCTCAAATAGAACATAATGATAAAAGTACTCAAATGTTAAAAAATACTCCAGTACGTACATGTGTGAACTCCAGTATTCCTGCGATAAAGACTAGCTGACTTGAGCAGCGTCTATCGCCTGCAGAGCTGAGGCACCACATGCTGCTGGAACAATCAACCCAGCGGGGGGGCGTTACACCATCCCCAGCCCAAACAAGTGCACATTTCCCCCCTGAGACTCCACATCACACGGCCCACCACCGGGACAGTCAGGTCCACACATGTCCTGCAATGGCACAATCAGTATGAGGAGAGCAGCCTACTAGGAGTGACACTTTTTCCCTTTCCCCTTTCTTTCTTTCTTTTTTTTTTTTTTTTAGACTACTGCTTTACTTGAGTAATAATTGTACTTCTATAATATTGTTTTGAGGTCACCGTTATGGGCACATTAGTATCCGGTTGAGTAACCATTATGAACACACATTTTACATTTATTACTACTAATTTTCTTGCATGACATTGAAGATGTGAGTGGAGGATGTTTGCATTTTTAAAGAAGTTCAAATTCTACTTAACTCAATAGCAAGGTTAGTTCCTTGTGATTTTTTTCTTTATAAAGATAATCTGTGGGGAGTTGACGTTGAACACAGGAAGAATGCATGTTTTTCAAGCTGTTTCTGAGTAGTAAAAATAACTTGTAATTGAATAAATGCAATATAGATCGGTTTAACATTCCAGGCAAGCAATAACATCTCCATAGCAACAAGCCATTGTTGAACCTCCTACCAGAAAAAGTTATATGGTGCACCTTTAAATAAATGTAAAGTTGAATTTAGGACATTTTTATATAGTTATTATTATGCTTTTTGTTGAATATGAGTTGATATGATTTGTCTATTTACTAAAATAAAAATACAAACAAAATCAGGCAGTGGTAAATGACTAGGGCTATTTTTTTACCTCAACTTGATATCAGAGGAGGGACACTTTTGCAGATCTGATGACCCGCCTGTTGAGCTGCACTGAGCCTTTTGTTTGAACGTTCTATTATTATAGTCTTCACTGCTCTAAGGGCTTAAACTGCCCCTCAGGGACAGATACAGTGATACTGACTGATTGATATATTCTGAGTACTTTTTCTGAACACAATTATAAGTTACTGTACCCACCTGACTATAAACCCAAACTCCCATAAAGAAAGACATGGCTCGATAGTTGGATGTTCATTTGAGCTACAGTATTTATTCTATCCACTGCACCAAATGCACAATGTGATATATTTTAACCCTTTCTTTACCTTTTTAAATTGTACTTCATTACAAGATTTCATTAAAATCATTAAAAGTGCTGCTCAATTTACACCATAACATCCCAGTCTCGTTTACTTTTCATTCCTCAATTTTCATCATTTTTAAAGGACAAAGCTCAAAACAGGAAGCAGAGAGAGACAAACTTTAAGAAGAAAAAACTGAATTCCGTAATGACAGCATGCAAATCCTTAATTCAACCAGTTAACACACAAAAGCAGTATGGCAACTAAACCTAGAAAGGAAAGTATACCCGACTTTCAAATGCAGATGACCGTCTTTCCAAACAGAGATATTTACAGCAATGAAAAATGTACAAAATGGCGCTTTAACACAGTGTACTTTTAAATCTCACGGGAGAATGCATTGATTTAATAGAATTTTTTTTCCAACGTTATGTTCACTTTGTATTACTTCTCTACCCAACTATGACTGCAAATACCCTGTATATTTCTCAATTGTTAATCAATGGAAGCGGTGTTGACCCAGGATGTCAATAAGCTAACACAGAGAATTCAGTTTCATAACTTTCACATTGCACAGTTCACAAACATGTCAGGATGCGCGGTAGTATTTTTACTCGGCGAGCAGTCCATGGATCGGTAATGAGTAGTCACAAAACGGCAATTCATTCCAGCTAATGTGATGGATTTTTGAATTTACAAGAGCAACGGGTAAACCGCTTCATTGTGGCTCTTCGAAAACATATGTAGCAAACTGGCTGGTAAGTTCCTAAATATAGACACAATATTCACAATAAGATGAGAATGAGTGTGCTTTGTCAATACAGGCCATTTTAAGTGACCCCAAAACATACGCCCCTCCTCCTACGATGACAAAAACATTACATATTCAAAAAAATAAAGTTTTTCTCAGTATTTTTAGGCAACACCGATATTTAGACAATCCCAAAAAAATCTTTCCGCTGTGCTTTAAAGGAGCTGCTGGTTGCTTTTCCTTCCCCAAAGTCCATACATCAAGTATATACCATGCAGAGATTTGACATCAGATGAAAAGTCGTCTTAGATTATAATCTGGTATAATCTGTCTCTGGAGTATGGCAGGTTGATGCTTGTGTGTGGTCCCCTCTCCTTTCAGCAGTTTTGGTACTTCTACTACAAAGACCAGTTAGCTGATAGGCAGATAGGCTAACAATATGACATCTACAAGGCAGATACTCGAACTATGTTGCTTTGAGAGTAGACAGCGGCGGTGGAGCTGGTGGAGCCGTCCCCCTCTGACGATGTCACCACGGGGGCTTGGAGGCTGACCATGGTGGGCGAGATGTACGGGTCGTCACATTTCAAGGGCACCGTCTCGTCCAGTTTGGCATTCAGGCTGGAGCGGCTGTGAAAAAAGGCACAAAAGCTTAAGACCTTGCAATGTCACACCATTCTTCCACACGGGCACAGTCGATAAAAATGTTCCTTTTCCGTGGTGTATTTGAAAAAAAACCCAAAACACTAGTTTACGCTAAACTTTATATTTTTTTGCTATAGATTATGGAATGTTTATCAATATACAAATGAAATAAAAGAGCAAAGATCTATACCACACCACTGGCCCTATAGTGATACAGATGATAACGATCTCAAAGGGGAAATCCATTACAAATATGATACACCTTATTTATTTATAAAGACTTAATTCATAATGAAGAAATTGTTTATTAATAGTTTATTAAGAATGATTTACTACTTAATTAAGGTGTTAGAGAATTCATTAAGCCTGAATCATTCTTAATACATTCTTTATTCATGGTTTATTAAGGCTAATTAAAGTGTAGTTAGTATAAAGTGTCCATAACCTTGCCATAAAACAACAAAAATCCTCATATTAAACAGACACTATGTAACTTTTCTCATGGAGGGTTTACCGCTTGTCTCCATGGTGATGTCATTACAGTTATATCAAGCAGGCCAAGCACCTGGCCGAGTTACAGGTCAGCAATGAAAACACCTGTAACTGAATAAATGCTTGATATATATCTTTAATGCCATACTGTGTGACATTCCAGGCAAAGTAATAATATATATGAAGACAACAACTATCTCGCATATGTTAGACCTCAGCTAAGGCACTGGTCCTATCTTGCAATGGTAACAAAACGGTATGTTATGTGTTTACTCTTTCAGGTATGGTATTTCAAACTTTTTTTATATTTGGCAACAGCGCAATATAATAAATCTATCAAATTATCTATTGCTTTTGTGAACAATGTCTTGACCGCTACAGAACCTTACTGAAAGTCACCCTTGGATCGTTACAGCAATTTATATCTACTCCAAACTGAATTATTTTGTCACTGCTTCATTGCTGACGCCACAAAAAATAAACACAAACAAAACCATTGAACGGTGCACTGTTAGTTAATAGCCTTTTTCACAGCTCACTACACATTTGCTCAGTACTGTATATGGAAAAACTGTGTCATAAGGTCAGCCCATTTAGGAAACAAATGCTGTTCCTTGCTCTGTGCAGGATGACTTTTAATTTGGCCCTGTCATGGACTTTAACATATAGACCTCACATAGACTTTAATTACACTGTAATTATCAACAAACAAAACTCACTGATACGCTCAACTTGTCATACTTAACTTTTTTGCTGTTGTGCTAATTGCTTTCTCCTCCACAACATATTACTGCGATTTATCAGTTTGAATAATGCCAAAGAGTGGACACATGAACGGCCAGGCTTTCACTGCAGAGGGGTGGTCAGTGGGTAAGCAGAACAACCACACTGGCATGTATCATGTTTAAATGTCAGAGTAAGAGGTGAAAATGCTACACAGACATTGTAGGTTTTTAAATATTCTTAAATACACACCATGTGATATTGTGATTCAAGCGCTGATATAGGTCAAAACTATTTTTAAAAAAACTATTCAGGAAGTTTACCTGTATACCTGTCTAAATGAGTATCTAGTCTTGACACTAGTTTTAGTAACAAGAAGTAACTGTTTTTTTTAAACAACATTAATTTGAACAGTGATCTGAGAATCCAGATCACAATGAAAAACACGTGAGACTTTCCCTCTACATGTGCAGTGTATACAATATAGTTTCTTCAGTGTACGTCAGAAAGTGTCCTGTTTTATATAGCTTGCCTTAAACCTAGCCATTTTTCATCCACAGCTCCACACTTTTTGAATACATTTCTGTACTGTTCTATTTATGCATGAATAAATGTTCCTTTATACGCCAATACTGAAATGTAAGTGCTTTGGCCTTATTTCAGGTAAAAGAGCATGTGCATGTATGAACCATATTAAGTGTGCCACAATGGAGAGTTAAATTATGGATGAGCCACTGGTCAGACATTTTGAGCACAGCGAATAGGCCACATGTCCCTGAGTTGCAATTAGGTTAGATACAGTGTAATCTACTTATGATGTATTATTTCACACCAACTGTTTCCAATGCTATTTTCACCTTGACAACCACGTGTTCACAGAGGGAACATGTTGACACAGTGCTCGACTCCATAGGCTATATGAGTGTAGTTATATCTATTTTTATAGTTACATTATCTACAGCTTATAATATCTTCCATCTGCACAAATGTAACACACTGTACTGTAATGTAAGTCTGCTGGTTTTCTTAAACTGCCAATGACTCTCTTATAAAAACGATAGACTGGTAAACTAACTTTCAGGGACAACTGGGTTTGGAATACAATATGCTGTTCTTATTCTAGAATAGAAGCCAAGAACTGAGTAAATGTCTCAATTTATGGGTTTAATATGACATAAAAGCATCATTAGATAGGGGTCAGGCAAAATGACTATGGTTTTGTGGTGAGTTGGACCCATCTAAGAGTGTGACATCATCATATTCTAACAACCAATCTGTGGGTTTCAAGTGAGTCGCATTTGCCTTTGCCCTGGCAAATAAGTCCACTTTCTCGCCCAGGGAGTCTCATTCACTCTAATGGCTGTTAGGCTCAGACAAAGTCTCTGTTTTTGTCTATGGAATAGTTTGACCTGTGATATGACACTTTCAGTCCCCATAAATCATGAATTTTACATTGTTTTCATTGCAGTGTAGGATAGACATGTTTTAACCCCTTCTTTATCTTACTATCTGTATTCTTGTGCAGTGCGTACCTGTTGGCCACCGGTCGCTCCCTGATCTGGATGGTGCTCAGCTCCTGGTTATTGGTGCTGGGCAGGCTGAAGCTGCTCTTCTTGCGGTGCCTTCGAGAGCAGCAGGAGCTCAGGCCGTGTGGAGATGAGGAGAGCGAAGAGGAGCGCGAGCCCGACTTGTTAATCATACTGATCTCCATGCAGTTAGCCTGGAACGTCTGCTCGTCCACAAACTCATGATTCTGCAGAAAGAGAAAGGCACAAATGTGGAGTCAACTAGAGCTGCAAATAAGTTTATGGCAAGTCCTATAGTCCTATAATAATATAATATATACATTGTAAGAAACTAAATAATTTACTGTGCTATAAACGTTCAAATTGAAGGTGCTCTATGTAATTTTTTCTGGAGAAGATGCCTGCTTGTATCCATTGAGATGTTATAGCTTTGCCTGAAATGTTCCACATTATGGCAAAAGGTATTTTAAAACACAGTAAGAACAGCAGTTAAAACATCCACAAAAGGACAAATGCAAAATAAATTACAACTAATGCTGTACTGTCGAACATATAGACAAATCAAAAACATACCCATGGTGGCGGACCCCCTACTGTTAAAGTTATATTATGCACCTTTAAATAATAAATGTACTTTTTTAGTTGTCATTGAGTTCCACTTTTGATATATTCTCTCTCTTTTTTTAGATTTCCTTGGGGCTAAGGATTTATTGCACAGCTGAGCTACAGTGTGAAACCACTACTCCACCGCTTAGTACTCATCCAAATATATTCTTGTTGGGTTTTTGGCAATGACATTTGACTATTTTAAGCCAACTTAAATTTTCTAACAGCACATTACCACTAACACACTAATACACATCCCGTTATTGCAATGTTCAACACTGTTATTGCATGTTATTCTAAGATTGTAAGCGCTGCTCATGAATCACCGTGTTACATCAATAATGATAGGCTGTGCTAACTAATGAGTAAAGATGTTTCACAGTGACGACTAAACAGAGGCTCCAGCAAAATTGTTTAATAATTGCTAAATGAATCATCAAGGGGATCGAAATATATGGGGCCAGATGTCCATATTAAGAGCCATCTGTGAAAACATTCACCACTGTTATCCCTGTGACAAATGGGCTTGACTTGAAGGTCAGGCAGAAATAGTGTCTGTAGTTGTCCAGCAGGGGGCAGGGCAGCACTGATTGAACCACATTAGTACTCTATCTGCAAACTCTGCTATATAAAGGGACATAATGTATACACTGGCATCTCGCATGAACCCACAAAGTCTTAATAGGGCTTTTCCCCAAGGCACCAGCCTCCTACTGAGGAGAGGGGATGAGATACGAGGAGAATGCACTCTTGATTTATGGCACGCTCCTGTCTCAGCGCGGAGATCTGAGCTGCCAGTGTGAAAGTCCTGTCACATTAACTCTCTTAGCTCCTGCTCGTCTAAATTATGGATAAGTTTAAATGAAGTGAGCTGGTTTGTTTGGAAGGATTAATGGTACAGGCTGGCAGCGTCATGTTATCTTTAGCATGTTGCTGGTGAGTAGACTCAACATAGCCCCATTTACAGCTATTTTTAACTACTGCTGGAAAGAATAGGAACAGAGTTTGTGCATGAATGAAAACGGTAACTGTGTCATATAGAAAGTGCAGTTGCTAAAGCACAAGCTTCAGCAGTTTCGTTGACACTACATTCTTTTAAAGTTTATTAGAAATACTGTAAAATAAAAGTGTTATAGTATGATGAGTGGTTTACCGTGGTCTTCTCCAGGCAATGCAGGAGGTGATGGTGCTGGCTCTCGAAAGGCGGAGTGGCAGGCTTGGCCACCAGGGAATGTGCTGCCTCTTTGGAGGCCTTGGGAAACACAGAGAGATAAGTGTAGATGAGCAGGTCCAAGCCATCAAACACACACAGTCTCAGGCAACAGCTCAGTGATGTAGTGAAGAGGAGGCGAAGCGTAAGGAGTCGAGATGCAGATCTGTAGCACGGCAGCCAGTCTACTGAAACCCTACCATGTTTAAACACAGAACAAGTCTCACAGGAGAGGTGCCATTCTTTCATTCATTTGATGAGAAAAAACATAAATTAAGTCTGAACGTAAAGTCAATGCACAGCAGTAGTACACCTGGACACAGATGGAACACTACACAGATTCAAACGACAGCACGACAACACGCTGATGACTCTGCTCTGGGTGAAGGATGTAGTGTTAGTTTGACCTAAACCTGGATGCTCTAGAAAGACATTCAAATCACATCAAAAACAGAGTTTAGAGGAGACGCAGGCTGAGCTCAGAGTCCTGTAAGCCTTTGGCAGCTCCTTCCCCTCCAAACCCTGTTGAATAGACATGCTGATGAGTCTCCAGAAGGCCCCTGTGCCGCTCTATGGTCCGAGAGAGTCGACATGTGAGAGAGGTGATGTACCACACAGATGAGAGCAGCCCCTGGGTTACAGCATGGGAAGCCCCCTGCGCCCGGTGTGATGGCATGGTCCCCGAGCACAGCGGCATGCAAGCGTCAGCGCGTCCCGCTCAGCCAGCCCCAGCGCTGCCACGCCCCGTTACCTCCTCCAGTGAGTCGAACAGCAGCCCATTTTGTTTGTAGCGCATATAGGCATTAGTGCCTCGAATCTTCGCTGCGCGGATTCTAGCAAGCCGAGTTTTCTGTTTGAACAAACAGATCTCTGTTTTAGCCTATGACGGTTTGTCTGTCACTCTAATTGGCTCTGTCTCCCTCTGGCAGCCACAGTATTTAGCTGCGAGCGGCCATGCTAAATCTATGATTAAGAAATTCTGCCATAGCAAACACTTTTAGAAATAAATGCACACATATTGCCATTGAAAAGCTGCTGACACTAAAGTCTGAAGATCATTTGTTAAGTCATTGTCATTCCCACTTATTTCTCTCCCACTGAAATACACTCAAGCAAGTATAGCCCACCCGCACAGTCAGACAGAAACACAATACAAGATTAATATTCTGAGAGATAGTGTTTGGCCTGTCATTCTGTTACCAGCGGATAAGACAGCACCAAGAAGGAAAGGCAGATAAAAGCACAAAACAGGCCCAGAGAAGAATAAAAGGCAGACTTGGGACAGTACCCTCTGGGCGCGGCGCTTCTCGGCCCGCTGGCTTTGGTGGTAAATCCGGCTGAAGTTGGACACAATGACAGGGACGGGCAGGGCGATGACCAGCACCCCACTCAGAGAGCAGATGGAGCCAAACACCTTCCCCACGATGGTCTTTGGAACCATGTCACCGTACCTGAAACAAACAAACGGCCCTTAGTACCTATATGCATAAACACAACAAAACATGACATGCATACATAAGACCCCCATGAAAACACTTTTAAGTTTTAAAAGTATTTTGCATGTCTTAAAATAGCTGCATCATGACCTTGGATTATTTTACAACTTCAAATGCAAAGTGGCACATTTGAAGTGGGTGAGAACTAAATAGAACTTGTCTGAAGTCTGTGGCTCTGGCCTACTTTCACTATGCCATCATGATGCTCCTTTAAAATGGTTTCATATATAATTACACACCTGCTGGCATGGGTTAATGCGTTCACATCGTGACAGCGCGCACTACATTTCCCCCATGACCTCATAGGCAAACAGCTCGTGAGAGATCCAGGAGGAGCATCACGATGGCTAAAAGCAAAGGGGAGCAGTATGATCCTCACCCCGGGGACAGCTTTAAGACGGTGCTACTCTGCCACTTCTGTGTTTTGTTCTCTCAGTGCTCCATCCAAACGGACGCTGAATATTGAATGTACAACTAACCGACATGACATGAACGCGCTACAAGAAAAGCACCGCACTGCAGTACACCATGGGATTGTAGTTAAACACAATGTAAAAGCTCCACTATGTAAAAGAGCACAGACTGATTAATAGTGGTACATATCAGTGTCAGGTGGGGCTGAATCATGCTCATTAAAGAGATGGATGTCTTTAAGCACACACCAGTCAACCTGCTCCGCTCTCCATACAGCCGCGCTAACAGAGGAAACACGCCACAGCAAAGCACTGACATTTTACTGCCACAACAAGTGGCAATTATCATTTTACATTAAGATATAATTAGCATTAGCACTCCTCTAAGGCAATTAGGAGCCCGGGCACCAGGGTACACAAGAGTATATGTTTGTGTGTTTGCTGTGATGGTTTGTGAAACAGAAATAACATGAGTGATGTGTACAGCACATACAGCAGCACATACAGCAGCTCATACAGCGGCTCATACAGCGGCTCATACAGCGGCAGACCGCAGGCTGCAGGTGGGAGATGGATGATCAGGACCTTAATGCGTAAATGACCTGAGAAGACCATTAGCACTGGAGAGGAAGATGAATGCAGGTAGAGGGGGACATCAACACTGCTCAGTGGCTGTGACAGCGACGCGTCTCTCAGCTCAGCCAGCGTAATGTGGATGTATGGCTACACGGGAGGCTGACTATTTCATAAATGAAGTTGTCTAATGCCCACGGCCGTCTGCTTGAGTCATTAGCCGCAGGTTTCCGTCACATTGGGTCCAGCACTGGCCTGGGCTCAGAGATGTAAAAGTGGACATTTTAATATCACGCTTGATGAGCCTTCGTGTACAACAGTTTGCTTTCAACTTGAGTGATCTCAGTGATGTCATTAGTTTCACAGTTCATTACAGGTCAGGTCATTTTCCTATGTAATCACCAGCAAGGCCTGACAGCAGGTGTCAATTATAGATCCAAGATGTAATGTTGAAAGCCTATTAAGAAATGCATAAGGAAAAGTGTGGGAAAATGACTGGACCATGGGCCATCTTTGAGCCAATATCCCATATCAAATATGTATCTACCTTAGGTTCACAGAAATGTGCAATATTAATGACCTATGAAAAAACTTTGCATAATTGACTTTCTCTGTGCAATGTAAGTCTGAAAAAGTCTGAAAATTGTTTATTGTTGGACGGGTCAGAAAGGTTAGATTTGCATTAAATTTGCAATTTCACAAGCTGTCTCAAAAACTAGATTTAACATCTTTTTCAATGAATGATCAAGATACATTAACATAGCCCTGGGCCATATGTTGATAAAAATGGAATCATGATCTCCTCCCTGTGATGAGGCTATTTTGGTAAAATCACCACATCATGATTTCCTGATTTTTTTAAATGCAGTTCTATGGTGAAAAACACTTTCTACCACCCTTTCCTCCGATTGGTCAGCCTCCATTATGCTCTGAGTGAGTGACAGGTGGATTCAACTAATCACAGTGAAGTGTAAAGTTTCATTAACAAATATTTCTACAAACATTGATCCTAATAAACTCAAAATCATGATCTGGATTTAAAGAAATTGTGATATCACCCACCCCCACAATAAGGTACAGTCACTGAGGTAAAATAACAGCCTTTGAAAAGATAAACCAGATATTCCAGAAAACATATCTCAACAAACAACACTGATATTTGAAATAAAAACGTGATGCAATTACTATCAAAGGATACCCGTTGGGAATCTAATCCGAGAGACGGACTCCCTTGGGACATTGCCTTCTTAAGAGACACGTTTTATTTCATTACCCCACAACTCCCTCTTTATGAGTGATTGTCTATCACATATATTAAAACACACAGACCCTGCAGTTGATATTGCAATAATAATAAATTGGATTATATATGAGCTGTTGGAGGTGTTTTAAGGGTCTGAAACACAAAACCTGCGGCATTAGCATTGACATTTTTATTAACTAATCTGAACCATGCATTGCAAACATTTGTGCCTCAAACCTGAATCAAAATTATATAAATTCCATCAGTAAGAAAAAGATAAGGAATATTATTATGCAATCCCGGGGCTTCTTTTTGAACAAAATTGCAAAAGATGGTAGGACAATGTTATATGGAAGGCAAAGTCCACAATGTGTAGCAGTAACATTGTATTTTGGTCCTCCCATGGCTGCAGCGTCTTCGCAAAGCGCAGGTGAAAAAAAGAGGAGAGCAAAGCGCGCTCCGGAGAAATGCACTAACAGTGATGGATTGTTCATAAGGGAGAAGCTGAGATACACAGGGCCCCTGAATGAGCAGCAGAGCTAGGAATTAACAGCAGGACCACAGATTAAAGTAATGTTCCTTTCTTTGTTCTTGTTGTCTGGGCGTAGCAGGTACCCGGGTTTTGCGGCGTGTGCACCTGACATGAGGGAGACGGAAAGATGGATGGCCAGATTTTTATCCACCCCACGGAGGAGGAAAAGACATGTCGGGATGACTGAGTATCAATTCTCCCCAATCCAGCGGCTTCACTTCAAACAGCAGCGCGTGTTAAATGGTGCTCCGAATGATGCCACTGCAGCAGGGCCCACCACAGATGAGTCAAGCAGGCCCACCGCAGCAGACAATGGAGGGGAAATGTCATGGTAAAGGGAATATTTGAATTCTTGAAGCGAGGACTTGAATGTTCCCAGCCCGTCCGGGATAATAGAGCAATCAAACATTCATGAGTTTCTGTGTCAACGCGCGGACAGCGATGGGAGGTCGACCTTAACAGACACTGCACGTGCTCGTGACCTCCAGTCTTTGTTACTTTCACCTGGAAGTAAAGGGGAGGAATTGGCCAAAAATATTGATATTATGATTTACTTCTAAAGCAAGATTATCATTTCAGATATCTCAATTCATGAACAATTAATTTCTGTATCTGTATCTGTTTTATGTTTTATACTGTCTATCTATCCATATAATGCCTTTAAAAGGTTACTCAAGTCATTTGCTTCTTCAGAGTTTACACCTCTCTATGATTGGTTAAGTCCACCTGTCACTCACTCAGAGCATGACAGAGGCTGATCAAAAGTAGGAGTGGGGAAAGGTGTCTGTGTTTGAGCATATGTTAGAGCCTGTAAAGCGCATTACAAGTGTAAGGCATTATTATCTCTATAGAGCTGCATTACACAGAGAAGCAGTGAATCATGAGACAATGATTTTCACAAAAACAGCATATCACAGGGTTCTTTTTTTACTGTAATATCACTCAGACCTTGAAGTACATTCTTAATGGCAGCTCACCTGATTTATGACTTATAAAACTGGTTGCATAATGGCTTTTTATCATTTAAAATCTTATTAGCCAGAACAAGTTCTCAACCTTTAAATGAAATGCAGACAAAAAGAAAATGTTTCTAATAAATGAAAAGGCGGTGTGAATGTAAAAGTAACAAGTGAAGAGACTGGCAGAAAGCAGCTCTGTTGTTGTGCTACAAAAAAATACTTTTGTTCGATGCCATTTTACTACAAAATGAGAAATGTCAAGAGGAATGAGTGGAAACAGGCTGTTCACTGCATGTAGATAAATGAACTGATGAGATTGTTGCCATATACAAAAACACTCAAAGTGGTCTGAAAAGGACATAAAAACACATTGAAATATTGAAAAATAGAACAATCACTATTGTATGAAATCTCTGGGTCATTTTAGACCACTGTCAAGGCACTGATAGGGGTGGGAGATATGCTCAAAAAATATTCACGATTAGAGATCGGCCAATATGGGGTTTTCCATGGCCAATGGCGATTGTTTACAATTCATAAAAGCCAATGGCCGATAAGCTCTGGTCATATTTTTGGGCTGATATGTAAGGCTGATTTTGATTATTTTCCCCAAATGATATGATTTAAAATGACTAAACTCATCCACACCTTGTTTTACTACGTAGTAGTAAAACAGGGTGAACAGTTACTAAGTAGAAATGAGAGCTGTGTAGTCACATTTTGTGCAGTTTTCTTTTTGTACTAAAGTGTTCAAATAAAAGTGTGATGCATATTCTTTAGGCATCTGGTTGGCCCAAACAAAACATCGGCAAGAGATTTAAGCCCGATAGCCGATATGCTAAAAAGCGCAAATATTGGCCAACCGATATATCGTCTATCTCTAATCACGATTTTCTTGGAGCCAGATTATAATTTCATTTTTATCATGATTCATGTAAAGTTAGTATCTTTATATTACCTTGAAGAAGTAATTAATGCTTCTTCTGAAATGCTTCTTCACATTTCATTGCAACACGTCAGTCACTCAGGTGTGAGTGTAGAAAAGTGCTGCATTTAAGAGAACATTAGTAACTAGTCACAATGTAGTTTGATTTAAAGGCGTTTTACCTGATTTGTATTGTCTTTGTATTGTCTCTGAAAAACAGAACTAGCTCATTTTAAACTGTTTGCAGTGGACTTAATCTCATTCTTATTCTTCACTTTCCTTATGCTTTCCAAGCATCCTATTTATTCACCGTAATGAGTTTATAAGCGTTTTTCTGTCACTGTAATGTTAACAACAACTAGCATGTTAACAGTGTTCTTCCTCATTATCGGACAAAAAAATGCTTTATACTTAGATGCAGACCACACACAGTGAAGATATTTTGACTACAAATACTATACAATATATCTGTACTGGGACAAGACAGACTTTGGTCACATACATGGAAGAAAATCAGGTACATGCCCTTTAACCAGAATAGCAGGTTCTCACAGGAATTAGACCACGATTCCATTTTTATCACCATATTGCCCATCCCTACACTGATCTTTACTCATATTATGTTGAAAAATGTCTATCCTACAATGACACAGAATCTACAAAAACGTGCGTTGCTTCTTTTAACGAGTGAAGTTAGTATTTTTGGCCCGTATCTCAAAATGGTACAGGATCAACAACACAGAGTCACTTTGACAGAGAGACACCAGTGTGTAGTGGGGAAAAAAGCCTATAATTTGACATCTAGTTAAAGCAATCCTCCTTCCTGAAAAAGCAATCTTGTTCCTTGATTGTCTTCCAGAACGCAGTGTGTGAAATCTGACTGCCATCTGGTAAGTGTGAAGAGAGAGAGGAACAAACCCGCGCAGATATCTGGATGACTTCACACATACGTCATTTGTTTTTCTGTTCCCGGTCGGAGGGCAGGAGGGTATGTGGGTACATGATGCACAAATTAATGAACTTTTTTTTTTTGGATTAACCTTTATACTACTGTGCACATGCATAGTGGCCTTGGTGCGGATCTTGGTTGTAAAAGTTATTAGAGTGACTGTTGCAATCTCGTTTGACCGTCATTCTAAAGGTCCACTGTGTAACTTTTCTTGTGTAGAGTCTGCCACCTGCTTATTGTCTCCATGGCAATATAAAGACACAATAGTGGTTATGCCTGAAAACAGTGTGCGTTACAAAGCACATCCATAACTCCGCAGACACGTGGTCCAGAAAGGGTTGCCATGTTTAAAGGTGGTTTTATGGATATTGAAAGACATGCATTTTTACTGTGAAGCTGGTGGCCTCTACACAGATCTAATGTGGCCTAGTGGAGCCACCTGCTTGTCTCCACAGAGCTGGAAGTTTAATGCCATACTACAGAATATTCCAGGCTTGATGTAGACCTCACCTTGCTATATTTGGTGTACACATTAAAGTGGCCAGTTCATGTAGTGTTTCAGCAACACTGCAGCTAATGCCAATATTTACAGCCTTAATAAAGCATGGAGATTTAATTCATAATGAACAAATAGTTGATTGAGAATGATTCAGGCGTAGTAACTATTTCATCAAGGATTAACTCCCAGGAGTTTTAGGGTGTTCATTAAGTAGTTACTATGTGTGTGTTATGAATTAAGTCTTTCTTAATGCTTTATTGTGGCTAATTAATCTGTAAATTTAAAAAGTTACCTGTGTAGCTAAAGTAATAAGCCAACCTTCTATAGTAATTCTAGGCAGTAATTACAGAAGGATCTTTCCACATTTGGCAGTAGACTTTAAATGTGTCTTCCCTGAGGAAAACAGGTTGAAGTTTTAAATGTAATCACAAAGGTCTAACCCGGGGCGCGCTGTCTCACTCACTCACATGCCACTTGTGATTACGGCCAGCAGCTTAGCAATGCTGACTACTGGGATAACCAGGCTTTGTAATGGAGCTTAAAGCTGAGGATGCTGTTTTGATGCTGTCCAACCTGTAGTAAAGTTTTCAGATTTTCACATTTACAAGTTGCACTATGTAACTTTTGTAGTGGGGGCGTTTTCCACAGTATAGCATTAAACCTATAAATCTTGCATTTGTGTTTTTATTGCCAAAAATACATTGAAAAGTATGCATTATTACTCAGTACCTCTATGACCTTTGGATGCCCCCATGCAGTAGCTATGAACAAAAGTAACATATGACTTTCAATTGAACTCAAGGTGCCTGAGAAGGAGGATCATATGGAGAACATGTATCTCACAGTCTGAGAGGGCTATTCTATTAACTGTGTCGTGGTTATTAAATCTTAGTTTTAATCAAAAAGCACTTCGGTATTTTCAGTAGAAAGCGATGAAAAGAAACTAATTTGATTAAAATCCAAGCATTTTGATTCAGCTGATCAGAAGATAGATTAATTAGCCCTTTGTCCTATCCCTGCACCATCTCTGCCATTCGGCTCATGCTGATAATTACTGGTGTGCATGCAATCACATCATCTAACTCTCCAAATTAATTTCCAATCCACCATTTTTTTTTCTTTTGAGATTGGTTCAACTTCACTAGCCCTCTGCGTGTTTGTATCTGTGACAGAATCTTTTTCAGTCTACTATATTGTGCGCGGTTGAGATGTCGTAAATCGCTGGGAAAGAGGAGACACTTTGTTGAGGAAAATTGTCAAGGTCGGACACTTTCAAATGACAGCGATTACCATTTTTTATCATGGCCAAAAGGAGATATGATTGGTGCGAGCTGTGCCGACATGCCCGGGCTAGTGTTTGATAACTGGGTGAATGGGTGCTTCTCTGTTTGACCTTCAGCAAACAGCCTGGTGACGCGGGGCTCCGTATCACTGCTTCTGCTGGTAATTCACACGCTCTTTTCACAGTCCAGCAGCTGCACACGGCCCCAAAGAATAGTCTACCTGTTAGAGCCAAATCTGTCAGTGATCCTTAAACCAGCGTCCTGTCACTGCCTGCACCGATCACAAGTCTAGAACAATGTGACAGAGAGACAACGAGACAGCGGCAAGGTCGAGAAGTAGATACAGCTCAAATGAACGTCATCTAATTATGATGTCATAAGTCTGCTCCTTCAGGGAAATACAGTTTTAGCATAGGTATAGGTATCATTGTTTCACAAACTGTGGCATGTGTACCACAGGTGGTACGCAGACTTGGTGGTGCTCAGCTCTAGTTTGTTTTTTCTTTGTGGCAAATGTTTTAGACAGTCTTGATTGAGCCTTGATCCAGGCCTGTTAAAGCCTTGTTTTAGACCGGATTTAGGGCAGATTTAGTTATTGCTGTTGGAAAGCCAATTCAGAGAATTTATTTACAGAATACCTGCATTGAATGTATTTAGTAGCATATTCTGTTACACAGTCAAAGCAGAGTACTGCATTCTAAACACTTACATTACGTTCACATTCAATTGTATTATATTCTAGTTTTAAAAATGTGACATAGAAACCGCTTTATGTTTGTTGCACTGTTTGTAATGCATTTATCACTGATTAGAGAAGGAAAATCGCACTATTCTCTTACTAATACTGAGCAATGTATTTCTTTGATTTTAGGAAAGTATTCTGAATACTAACTATATGAAAGTAAATGAAAGAGTAACTGTACCCGAATACAGTTCAAATTAATGAACTCTTAGATAACTATTAAAATAGTTAACTATGAACTATTTTAATTAACTGTAATTAAAATGAGTACATAATTTCGTTACGTATATTTAGTTACTCCCCCACATATACGGTGGTTTGTGATGGTTCCACTATTCTACATACACAAATTAATCTTTTCAGGCATGAAAATATACTGTTTTAACAACCCAGATTTAGGGATAGATTTCAGGGGTAAAAGTTCTCTGCACAGCGGGCTTATTTCTCAGGTTGGCCAAAAAACTTACACAAACCATCTCAATCTACATTTAAATCCCATGTAAACCACACTAGACCCAACCCATGCTCATACATCAGAAGCCTTGTGTTGAACACAACATTAAAATCTTATCTAACAGCCTCAACACCAGTGTGATAAAGGCACACTGACCAAGCCAGCAAGCCCCCATTTTTTACAAGGAGCAATGACAAGGAGCAAATGGAGCATATCTCTAGCACAACACGCTGCTCCGTACCTTCTCACCAGCAGAGAGAGCACAATATTCATCCCAACTGACAGTTAAATAATAGATGTACCAAAAAATGTAATTTCACTCCTGAACTCCATCATACCCATACAACTATGAATTCCAGAAAATGGATTGTACCCTGTGCCGCATGTGTGTGTAGCCAAGGCAACATGAGTGACAAGAAATAGATACATTTTTGGGTTTTTTATTTTATTTTATTTTTTTGTGAAGAGCGTTTGATTTATGGGTACTGCAGGCCAGGTCTTGGGGGTGGTTATGTCATATTAAGGGCCTTTATAAAAAAATTTAGCTGGTAAAAACAAGCGAGGAAAAGCTATAGAATAAGATCAGTCTTTTTCCTGCCAAAAGACATAGTGAGTTTGATGCAGTATTTAAAAAAATGCAGTGAAGGGGAAATACTGCAGCGGTAATGGTAGTGGAATAAGAAACAATCTATTCGGCCTTCTACTTATCCATGTTAACTGCAAGCCAAATGTGTTGTTTTTTTCTCCAAGTGATAAAATATTAATCAGATTTTGTTTTAGCTTGGCTTTTACTGGCGGCTATCAAAAAAACCTGCAATGATTTTTCAGCGCAGTGCCACAGCTAGAGTGTGAACCACTGCAATGCTCTCCAAAGAAAAACGTAGAAAAATAAAACGCAATGAAAAAAAGAAGAAATGTCTAAAGTTAAACAGCTCTGCCAAAGTCTGAGTTAGGTGGGAAATATATTGGAAATATTATAGTATCGCTTGTCTTGTTTTGGAGATAGGCAAAATTAGAATATTGAGTATATAGTCTATAATAAAAACTGTTTTAAAAGCTGCAATAAAGGAAAGGAACAGAGACTTGCAGTGTAATCTTCTAAACAAGGGCATAAAGTGACATTTTGGCACTTTTGTGGTACATTTTACAGTCACTTTTTGTGTGGTACTTGAACCTCAACCAAGACATTTACAGCCACATTTTAGCACATTTCTGATGGATTGCTTTAGTATCTGCTGAGTATTGACATCGGGACAATTCTAACCTCTGGCAACTATAAAAGATTTTAAAAGCAAATACGTTTTTTAACTTGAGACAGCATCTCTCAAAATTCTCTATAACAGAAATGTACTACTCTATAGTCTCTGAGTAAATCACACAATGACATCACCACAGTAACAACAAGGTGAGTGCTCAATAACAAAATGAGAATGCACTGCTGCTAATCAGAGCCATTTCTCGCAAACAGGCTAGGCACAGGGAAGGCAGAAGGAATGAGAGTTCACCACAGTTGACACATATCAATCTCTGTTCCTCATTTATCCAGGACTGGTCTATACTATAGAAGGTTTCAAAATCATTTGGACAATGTAAGTTTCAAATCATTCTCCATTTTGTAATTCTCCAGAACTGAGAGTGGATTTTAAAAGGTGGCCAAAATGTCTTGAGCCTAAAAAGTTGTCCAGATGACATCACCACAGTCACCTTTCATTTCATGAGATAGAAAAGGCCTTTCTAGTATCAAAAAGCAAAACCTGTTGGTTAATGTTTATCAGTATGAAGCACTAAAGCAATTCTAGTTTAATTTAAGCATAGTACAGCTCCTTTTTCATGGTGTTTCACTGAAAACATTAATAAGGTTTTACTTTGACTGGCAGCTAAGAAAAGCAAAAAGCCTACACATTTTTCTCAGCACAGTGCCAGAGCTGCCCTGTGAAAACTACTGCAGTGCTCTCCAGTGGGAACTACAAGCCCCAAGAATCACAGCTTACAATAAATGAACATGATCTTCAACAAGATCCCTAAACGCCACGTCTCGTTCCCAGCATTCCGATGTGGTCCTGGGGCACAACACCGGAAAGAACGGGCTAGCCTCGGACATCCACAGAGCAGGGGGATTAGGGGGTGTGTGGGCTGATAGGACAGCCTCTGATGCTATCCCTCAGATATACATCATCATAGAGGGGAGATCCCACAGGCCCTGGGATTAGCCTGCTGGATTTGCACTGCAGGTGATAAGAAGAAGAGAGGGGAGAGAGGCCTGGCACAGCTACACATCGTAATGGGGAGATGGGGAAACAGAGATAGCAGGGGAGCCAGAGGAGCCGGAGGAGCCCAAAGCCTGCTGGATAATGTGTGCGCTAGGAAAAAACACTGGCGGGGAGTGAGTAAGTGAACAATAGCTCAGAGGAACTTTGAAGATAGGTGCTCATCACAAATACAGCAAACTTCTATTGTCGAGAAGAAAAGATGTGATACGTTTTATATACAACACTGAGATTGAGTTAGACTTGTGAAAGGCAAAGTCAAGGTTGTTGCCATGTATTGTGAGCGAGGACAGGAATATCAGCATCAGGTTTTCGAAGATATTGATATTTTATAAAAAAGAAGGAATTTTGTGATTTTGCATATAGTTATAGTTAGAAAATACAAAATTAAAAGCATATTTTGTGATAACTGGGGCTGTTTGTGTTTGGCCAAGGGCAGAGCTAAAGACACCTACAGATGCAACAGGGTCTAGAGAGTAGAATGAGACAGGAGACACACTTTTGGCCAAAAAATGACTGGTAATTATGCTATGAGGTCAGTGGTATCTTAGTGTTATAATTATTGTGAGAGTTTTACATTTTACAATTACCGGTCTTATATTGTGACCTATATGATAATGATTTTCAATTAACTGATTAATCTTGTTTGTTAAGAGTAGACTAGTAGAAACCCAATAAGCCAAAGCTTGCTGGTTCAATCTCCAATGCATAATGCCATTGTGTCCTTTGGCAAGACACTTCATCACTGTATCACTCAGTTGGTGTTTTTAAATGTAATAGAAATTTGGCATACGCTTTGTCATGTTTAGCGTCAACCTTTTATAGACCTACTGGATGTGCTGGATAATGTAGTGCAAGTAGTAAGAAATATGTGATGGGAGTGAGCAAAAGCTATGGGGAACTTTTGCAGTCTTCGTTGCAAACAGAAGTCAAAATGTGATACCTATTCATTCAAACCCAGCTGAGTGTGAGTGTGTGAAACAAAGGCAGTGCAGTCAAGGTTAGCACAAGCATGCGTTGCTACATGCCTGTCACTACTAATGCATTGTAAATGAAGACTTTGTGATGCCGCGGTGTCAGTGCTAGCTTTGATCTCCTGCCTCAACATTTACCCTGGAGTCTCCGTAAGCTACACGCAGCCAATAAAGAACCAGGGAGAAATTCTTCTATTAGAGCCAAGCAGACAGTGATAAACCATATAGAATAATCCGCACATATATAGCTCTGGCAAAGGCACCTCAGCCGGCTCTCTTCCTCTCATATCAAACATGTATTCCCTGCGCCTCCCAAATCCAGGCTTAACCCTCACCCCGAGAAGGCAGGCGCGGCTAGTTATCGAAGTGACATTAGCATGCACGCCCTCGCTCATTTGGGAGATCTTCTTAAGAGTCAGGGATGATAAAACAGGCTTTGCTCTCCTCTCCCAGTCCTGACTTTGACTCACCCTTCTTTTCTGTGGACCTGTTCGAGGTCCCACTATGAGCTGGAGATGAAACGCCTCATTCCCTTTTCTCTTTACCCTCCTGTTCTATTATCATGCGGTGTACTTGGAGCAGCCTGCATGACATTTTTCTTTTCTTCTGCTCCTCAGCCCACACCTGCTGACACTTGAGAAACAACTGCTGTCCTATGCAAAAAAGAACAGCTTTTTGCAACTATTATGTGCCAAGTCACCTCCACTTCAACACCTCCTCCTTGTGATTACAACCAATTCCTTGTGGCGATGCCTTTTAATTACCAGACAAATGGCTTTTCAGTATTAATAGAAGTTTTATGGGGGTTAAGTGTCCACATGGACCGGTAAAATTGCATGCTACACCCCTGGAAGACATGCGAATGTGTGAAAACATTTTAGAATATCTCAGTACTATTAAGGAGTAATAAAGCATTTATGAATATGTCTTGTTTTCCATTTGGCTTGTCACTGCAAATTGCCTTATACTTTGTGCACTGATTTGGCAAACTCTCCAGTATTTGAGCTTGGGAAGAACACTATACTTACATGTGATTTCCAAGGCCGGATTAAAGCATTTATTAATTAACAGTTTTTTTGTTTGTTTTTTTCATTAGAGGTGTATACAGCTTTTATGGGCCCTAGACGGGGTAAAGCAAAGATAGCATTTGTTACAAGGCGGATTCTGTCCAAGGCTGGGGACCATTTAAAGATACCAATTCACCATACACATAAAAGGAGGATATGAGATAATATGAGATAAAGTGGAGGACTGGTGTTTGTTAATACTGCTGGGTTTCAGATGACATCACAACATTCTATAGGCCAAATAAGGGGCCTGGTCACTAAAGGAAATTATTAGGTTTGACATTTGCCAATTTTTTTAATGAAAATACAGTGACATAGGGAAAACTGGCTCTTGCTCTCCATCTGAGAGTGTGACATCATCATGAACTGATTTTCAAACTGTGAAAGGAGGAGGTATTTAAAAATGAAATCTAACTCATTCAGAGCACTCACGAACTTCACACACATGATTTTGGGTACGTGCACTACTTAAATTTTTACTGTTTTTTAAGACGATGAAATCAAGCAGGGGTGGAGCACTAACACTCAGTCAACCCTGGCAATGCTTACAGTTCTTTCTTATGGGTTTGCAATCCATTATTATAATATTCTTCATTTTACTTCTATTAAAACTAAAAACTTAAATTCACTCAATGATCCTATACCTATAACCATAAGCTACTCTAGCTAGTCTTGCCAGTTTGTGAAATGAGACGTGTTAGTCCATGATGGCGGTGCTATGCTATTGCTAAAGGGAATCGAGCGTTGCTAATTCGTCTTTCTGTGTTTACATTCAGGCCCCTCCTCCTTACATTACCTTGGAAAGCTGGGGGCTAAAAATATATTCCCACTCTGCCGGTATAATACTTTGATAATGCAATTACACTGCTTGGTGGCTCAATTGGCAGGGCAGAGGAACATGAAAGAGGGGTTGGGAGCACGGAGAGGCACGGTGCTATGGATTATAGGCGACGGACGTGATAATAAAATGAAATCATCAGGCGCTCAGAAGCTTATGTTAATCACCTCATTTCATATTCATCATAGGTTAATCGTTGTGCACTTGAGCCATGACATTTGCTTGAACACAAAAGGTTTTAGTTCAGCAAGCAATCACCTCCCCCTCCAAGCTACGAAGGCCAGCGCTGAGGTCAAAGGTGAAAGATTTTAATTACATGTCATGATAAGCTTAAATATAAAAATGTTGTTACTTTAAGCAATAAAACATGAATATAATATAACCCATTTAAAATTAGAAATATACAAATTAGATTATTTTTTTTAAGTTCTGAGGACCATTTTTGAACTTATAAGTCATGCGTTTCCTGTTATAGGTTACATTTTGATAATGTTATCAAAAGATATAGTAGGTACAGGTAGGTACAGGTAGGTAGTATAGGTATAGTACAGTTCTACTTTTTCATCATTCTGAAACCCGTGGATAAGACTGTTTTGAGAACTAATCAAGTAAAAGTTCCAGGAAGTTACCTGTATATGAAATCAAAGTCACATGACCTCTATTCTCTTCATGCACTCCAGGTAACCTGTGTTCCTAGCCATAGTGTTAATAAAGCATGACCAAAAACATATTTCTAAATGAACAAATAGTTTATTAAGAATGGTTCAAGCATAGTAACTACTTAATTAATACCCTCCAACTATTTTTTATTATGAATTAAGCCTGTGTTCATTCTTATTAAGGTGTAGTTATTATAAAGTGGTGCTTTTACAATGTTTACATTTGTTTTTACTGGTGTTGTACAGTAAGAAGCCATTAATTACCAAAACTGCTTAAGATCGTGATTTCCTTACGTACATAGCTGCGCACATGCGCCACGCTCCTCAAAAGCAAACAGAGCATCTTTCCCTGACGTGCACATAACGGCCTTTACTAACGCTTAAAGACTATTGACCGGGCCGGAGATTTAAGCGCGACCCCGTGACCTTTGCAGCGCTCAAAGATGATGGAGAGGAGGGAAAATGGAGGAAGGTCTGAGCTGCTCCGTGTGTGTTGTAAAAAAGGGGAACCGGTCCAGGAGCCTCATCACCCTGACAGCAGATTAGTGCTCAGCGGCGCCAGGGCAGACGGTGCAAGATTAACTTTGATGTGCGATTCCACCGAGCAGCCGCTGGATATCTGCTCCCCTCCACCAAATAGCCCCTTAACTGGGAGTCTGCAATGTGTGCATTTGCAAGCTGCTATATCAGAAAGAAATCGGGCTCTCCACAGCACAAAACTATGAAGCGTCACATGTCTACACTAAATGTGTCTATATGGCTACACAAAACATGTAAATGACTTACAATAGTTTAAGACTGCACAATATGTTGCAATTGAATCAAAATCGCAATTTAAGTTGGTAGAATTATCAAATCGCAAAGGCTGCAATAAATTCTTGCTGTACCTAATACCTCTTCAAACATGCTCTGAAATGGGATTCTTGTATTAGTTCATATTTCAGTCTTCTCTCAAATGTTTCTGCCACTGTGATATTGCACCATGACACAGAAACAACTAGTGCCATGCAGTTGTTTCCTTATAGTTCTCCAATCTCTGACTAATATTGGCTATTTTGCAACTTGTGAAAATGCACCATGGCAGAGAATCAAGTGTTTCGAATAGTGTCAGGCTGTTGTTTTTTGTAACAATGTGCCTGATTGGACAAAAAAAAAGGGGACCCTGTCAGTTATTTCTATATTAGATATTACCCGAGAAAATGTTATATAAAAAATATCTTGTCTTATTATATTTAACGTTGTCAACTTTTTCTTAATTTATAAACTTTTACCAAACAAAGAATGATGTAAACATGTAATATAACTGCAGTTGCAATAAAAATCAAACTTTGATATTTTTTCAAAACCGCGCAGCCCTAACGCAGTAATATTGTGGTAAAAAGACGAAGATGATAATGTCTAATCTTTTTAATGGGCTTAATCAACTTAAAGCATGAAAATAAAAGCAGTTTCTTCCTTGGGTTTGCTGCATTAGATACAATCTAACAAAGATACGCACTATTTTGGAAAATTGGAAAAGACGATAACAACTAAATGAGGATGGTGGAAGTTGCTATTAACAAAAATAGGACAGAATTATTTCCAAGAGAAACAAACATTAGCTCTTCCTTCCTTTTAACTTTTCCCTTTCCACATCAAATTATCTCTCCTAATGTGCAAGAGTTTTCATATTAAATTGTCACACATTATTACTTTAGATGCCCTACCCAGCTTGTAATACTCACTTGTGATACTATGTGGAAAAATCTGAGGCTTTCCCCCCACATCTCATTTTATGCCTCCCTTTAACTTGCCTCTATAAGTAGTAACTGCCAATCTCATAAAATGTTGACCTCGAGACATCCAATGACTTTTGGACGCTCACTATTGGGTTAGCTTAAACACATTCGTTACATCTTTAAAGAGGGGATATTTTATTAGTATGGGGTATTAACTGCATATAACATTACATATTTAGATCGCCATGTTACCATTTATTGTTTTGAAAATTCTATATTTGCCAAAAACAACATATTAACATATTTAATACGTTTCAGTTTTGTTTTTGATGCTCTGAGACCCCCTCCGTTTGCTCTCCAAGCTAGGTCACTCCCCCTTCAGAGTGACATCACAACACAATCAGTGTGCATCCTGCTAATGAAACTACTGCAGATTCAGGTTTGTGAAGATTTGTGTACAGTTTTGTACCATGCTTTTGTATATTTGTGAAGAATTTTGATGCGGGAGCATGGATGATGTCTGTAACCCAGGTGATTTTTAGCAGTCTCCACACCTCTCTGCTTTTTTATTACAGTCTCTCTTACAGTCTCCAAGACTAAGTCCAAAATATTGCAGTATTTCATTGCGCTCTTGTGAGAGTTCCAGCAGGACTTCTGTGGCATTACTTCCTTTTAATATGGCCCGCTCCACATTCAACGATGTGTGTTAGAGATGGGTAGATCCTACCTAAAGGTGTGTGTAACACATTTCCAACACTGTGTTGACACAGTGTTGACACTGTGTTGGTGAATTTTATAGCGCCATCTGGTGGTTTACAAACTAACTGCTTCCTATGCAGAACCACAGACAGTTCAGGGCTTGTTCATTCAGACACTTGAACACTTATTTGTGCTAGATGTGCTCTAATATCCAACAAATGAAGGTAATGCAGTCTTATGTCATTAAAGCGAATAACAGCCTATTATACAATACAGTAGGCTATAAGTGATACATGACGAGGTGAATAGTGGTGAAAATGACAGTAAAATAATACAGTGCTTTCAGCAGATCTGCAGTAAGCTCCTCTGGGGACCGATCAAAATGAGCCCACACAGAAGAATAAGCCTATCTTCTTTGTCTCTGTGGTTCTGTGGTGATCAGAGACACAGCGACAGACTTGAGCCTCGCGCGCCTCGCTCTACACGAGCTGCTTCAGCGCTCCCGACACGAGCCACACCAAATGACACAGGAGATGTGTCAGTCACATGACTTTCTTAAAGTAACACACACAATGACACAGTATTGGTGCCTAATATTATTGCTACATTTACACTGTTGTTTGCTAGCGCCTTTCCAGTGAGTATTATTAATTGTCATCGTTTGATGGCACTGTATTTTGATCATTTGAGCCCTAGGATTGTCTACAGGCTCATAGCCAACCACTGAAACATGTTTGCTGCAAACTAGCCTTTTGAATTGAATGTGCACTGCCTGGACTATTTAGCACTACGAAACATGGTGCAGTATTATTGTGAATTATGAGTACTCACATATTGAACATTGAATAGGGATTGAACATGTACATGTATTGAATAGAAATAATTGATTGATAGTGATGATGTTATAGACTTTGGTTTGCAATAATGCAACTCATTATTGGTCCTGTCTCATACAGGAAGGGTCTTTCTGGGATTGAACCACCCATTCATCCATCCATCTATCAATCAATCACCTCCTTTGTCAGTCCATCCATCCCGTTAGTCCAGTGAATCTGATGGTGAGCTGCCCAAGGCCATGAGCCTGAGGAACTATAACCACCACCTTCTACAGCTCTAGCCTGTTCCCCACACAACACCTTTTCCATTGTCATATAAACTAGGTAATTCGTATTCATATCACTCACATCTGCTCAGACAATATAAACTCTTCCGTGGCTACAACGACTACAACTACTACTACTATATTATTTAAAAAAAACACTAACAGCAATCAGCCGATGGTCAGACTTTTTCATTTCTGTACATATTGTAAATATCTGCTTTGCCTGTCAATCCCTCAATACACTTCACGTCCTGCTCCATATTACTGTCTACTGTTGTGTTTTAAACTCTGTGCCACTTCCCTCCCTGAGCCGAATCAATAGGTCTTCTGATGCTAGCCAATACACCATACCCCATTTCTATTGTAGTGTACCTGCCACTAATACATGCCACACGTAGGCTTGTGGGCGGAGCACTGGACAGAACCTTACACCTTCATCATAAGGAGGGTTCAAATAGGGCCCAGGAGAGACCTCTGGATTACTCAAACATGCATGAATGACATTAAAAATGTCTTCAGACATGATTTTGAACATTATAACATGGCAGAAAGCTAAAAAAAAAAAAAAAAAAGGTTTTGCATAACACCCCTTCTTTGATAATGTAAATTGTACATATCAAGATTGCCCTTTAGATCACAAATAGTAAAAACATTGATCACTACTTTTCCTCTCATTGATCGGTCACACATTATTAAAACAAATGAATACAGCTTTCAATATTAAACTAATGAACATGAACACAAACAACACAGACAGTGCCATTAATGCAAAAAACCGTCCACTCCAAGCCACATGCTTTTACTGACAGAGAAAAACCTGGCTGAAAAGCTCTCACTTAAAAAGACACAAGCTGATCATTGACCATTTGAAACTACTGGACCTGGATTAGATTAAAATTCGATTAGTGGCACAACCCTATAGTTCTACATACAATAATAAGACATGGTGATAATAAGATAATAGACACATCAGCCAATTCACCTGGCTCATTAGTTCATTAGATGTCTGTGTGTGTAGCTGGTCCATTGTACAGCCTTAGATAGCGCGTGGTGTACTAATGATTTTATGTCATGATGCTCAGTGCCATCTCTTTTAAAACACACACTGCTTTTGTCTGCCGTGGCAGAGACGGATGATTTGAACTTAACACATTACTGTAGGCTATAGCAAGCTGAAGTTCTATTGATTTAGAAGGCCATATTGGTAAAAGTATTGTATCCTATAAGGCTGAACATAGACCTAAGAGTATATAGGTAAGGAGTAGTCAAGATGCTATCCTGCTACATTGTTCTACCTCATTCAGTTCAGAGAAAAGCACGGTCTGGTTGTTGAATCAAACTTGATGGAGAAGTGCTGAGAGGTCTCAGACTCTCCCGCATTCAAAAGGAGGAGTGGTTTGCCAGTCAAAGAGGAAAATGAAAGGAAATAAATAAAAATCCAGCTATACTAAGAAGGGCATCTGGCTTAAAAGTTACAGATGACCAAATGACTCCATAAAACTGTTATATCCCAGAGGAAAATAAGTTGACAGAAAGAAGAAAAATAAGCGAAGTTAACTTGGGCTGTTGAGGGGTGAATAATCGATTTTGCTAAATATAACAAACAAAAACTCTTGCAGCTCCAACTTAAAGTGTCTGTATCAGCTTTTGTGAACAGCTGCGGTTTCCTTGTACAAGCAAAGCAATGTACTTTACCTTGCAATACAGATAATGCAAAGTACAGGTTACAGCGTTTACTGACAAGTAATCTGTAAGAGAAATGCCTTTGGAGTTTTTGCTACACAGGCAAAGATCCCCCTGTTCCATCCCCCAGGAGGGCATCTTTGAAACACATATCAAGATACAAAATCTGACCGTTTAAAAAAGCAAAGCCTTCAAAATGTCAGCGTGTGAAACTGAGGCTGTGATGAGACCCAAAGAGCACTCAAGCGGACAAACGTAGTGAGTGAGGAGTGGACCGCAGCCAGACAGAGCACACCAGCAGAGCCTGATAACCACAGGTGGCTGGTAATGGGGAATATTGTCACTTTTTCTATTATACGAACCATGCCTCTACTTAAAAAAATACACACACACACACACACATTACTGTATTTTTTCTTTTATTTAAATAACTTTTTTGTCATGGAGGATATTATTATTATTATTATATCTTTATTATATTTTACAAGTACAAGTCCTGTTAACATTTTTGGTAAATAGACACATTTTAGAAAAAAAACAAATTATTTATTTTCCTGTTCCAAGATAAAACTGAAATTTGTCTTCAACATGGCTTATTTAAACAAAATCATACTCACTCCAGACAACAACTCACTAAAACCAACAATATCAACCAGATGAGTATAATAAGAACACTTATTGCATTGCATTTGGCACATCCAAGAAAGACTAACCTGTTCACACACATTCATACCCAGAGACACAGATGCTGGAGATATAGAGGAGACTGAACCTCCAAACTATTGATTAGTGGGTGAACTCTGTAACAACTGCGGCAACAACAGCGGCCCCCAAATTGGAGCTACTCTTACAACTTTTATACTGCCTTTTGTGTGTTTCACAGCTTAACATTGTGAAAAAGACAATTGTAATTTTTTTCGGCACCACCACGTAGCAAATCAATAGTTAGATAGGAACGCTCAATACAATTATTAACTACCAGATCTGAGCAGACAAAAGTGTTGACCTATATAGGGATTGGGACTGATAGGGAGCTGCATTGGGAAGAGTACCTGGCCCTGCGGCTGTGGACACACTGCACCCACCCCCACCTTATTCCAACTCCCCACAACACGATATCATTACCTTTTCCATTTCACTCCACTCTGCTGTCACGTCCAAAAATGACACGAAAATAATAACTGCAGGGCTATACGGCCTGCACACCAACAACTCCAAAAGGTCATCATGTGGTTGAAAACTGGTGCAATCTATCAGTCATCAATAGCGTTATTACTGTGCGCTCCTGCTAGAGAGGTGAACAAATCGCGAATTAAAATGACCCGAAGCTGCAACTTTAGCGAAATTAATAACACAAAAGGTGTAATTTTAAACTTTTTTTTGTTTCAACGTCTAATGAATAATGATGTTTAAAGTGCGCCATGTTGATTTGGCTGAGCGGCAGACCTAACACTTAACAAACGAAGGTTATTCATTTTAATCACACTACAGCACGCCCTCCCTCCCTCCCACTGTCCCGGGGGGTTGCTGCTATATTTAAGCGCTTTTTCATTCCTTTGCCTTTTTTCTCGGTCTTGGCTGATGGCAAGGCAATCGCTTGGTGGGAAGTCTGCCCTTGAAGAAGCAGACAGAAGGAGATACTCATATGGACTGTATAGGGAGATGTAAATTGAACATATTCTACTTTGATTTTGTTAACAATTAAAATGACAGTAATGTTATTTGGTTTATGCTTGCACATTGATTCATAAACCATGGTACAGGTGGCACAGGCGTCCTCTAATTTAGCTGAAGATTTACCAAGGTCTAGTCATGCTTTGGTTTGTAAGTGGAAATTCAAAGATTAATTTCTTATTAAGTTCTTTTGAATTTATTTTTGCTTTTGTCATGTAATTAAAGTTAGAAAACCTGATTCTCAAACTGTAAAAGAAAGAGATGGTTTTAAAGCAGACCTATTCTGCAAAATCAACTTTTTAGAGCTTTTAACCATGTTATAGTTGTTTCCTCTCACCATTTACTCACCCAAAGTTTTATTTGGAGTGATTTGTGCATGTTTGAGCAATCTTTAACCACTTATTTTCAAGACGCCATTTGCCAATCAATCCCCTTCATCGCCACCCACATACGGTCACTGCTCTGTACTTTGTTTTTTAATTGGTGATTTGCACATGATTCGCCAATGTTGCGTAGTCATTTTGGTACAAATGGAAAAAAAAAGCTGCTCGCTAGCGTGATCTGCAGCTGTCCATCGGAGGTGCCGACTCTTTGTACTGATGACGTTTGAGGTGTTGTCAGCTCCCATTGGGCACCACAGTTTTCTAGCGCGGAAATCAATGGACATATTTTTTAATTAAATCGTTTTCGATAAACATAATAATGGGTGTCCTAGATTATAACTATACTGCACAATAGGTCCTCTTTAACGGTAGTGTTCATGTGCATTACATTTTTGGGGCACGTGCACGGCTTTGGAACAGCCTTTTCACTGGATGAAGCAGGGTGGACCGCCATTACCACCATGTATCAGTGGTAATATTGAGGGGCTGCTGGTTTATCTTCTAACTTTAAATGAACTGTTCTTATAATTGTATGTATAGTGAGTGTGCTGGTGTGTTACATTTGCTTTTGTGTAATTGTTGCTGTTGTTGCAGAATTGTTTATTTATGGTTTAGTAAGGGAGCAGTCCTGATTTAGGTCTGGTTCAGTCCTGGTTAAGTCTTTATTAAGTCCTAGTTTAATACTGCACTGATCCTTATTCAGCCCTGGTTAAACTGTGGTTCAGGTCTGGGTCATTCCTTAATTTATTTAGTCCTCAGTTTAGTCTATTTCTTTTTAATCCTGGTCCTGTAATTCTTTTCGTCTAGTCCTAGTTGTGACCTTCTGGGTTAACCTCATAGACTGCATATATAAATGGACATAGCTATGGTCTTAAAATGTTCGTATTAACCCGCTCTACATGAGCCTATGGTTAACCTTTATTTGTTTGGACATAATGTGGTCAGTATTTTTGCTTTTTATGTCCATATATTGTGTTATTTTGCCTTTTGGTCCACTTATACCACTTGACAAGAAAAGTTTGACAAGCACTGCTCTAAACACCACCGGTGCTGTTTTATGCACCTGTCCTCATCCCTCATAACTATTTCCCGTTGTCCTGGGAGACAGACCAACAGTAGAACATTTGTCTCCATTTTCCTCCATTCATACGCCTCCTTTCTAATTGGACTTCTCCATCTGTTGAGGTCTTGGGGGGATGTGGCTGCTAAAACATCCAATCCAACACGCGCATAAACACATTGCATGAGGGACGGTCAAACTGGAGAGCAGCCATGGCAAAGTCTATAAACGTGTGCACTGGGTAATCACATATAATACAGCCTGAAGATAAGCAGATAGACATATAGTGTGTCCCCTCAACATGGATACGCAGAAAATTAATCTACTCTCCAGCACATAGCAAATCTCCTTGTGGCCTGGGAATACTATAATAAGACTCTTCTCACTGTATATGACAACGTAAAGGGCTGCTTCTAACAGAAATCACTAGTATTGACTCATATTCTCAGTCCCCAAAGAGAAACACAAAGAATTAATCATTTCTCACTAAAACTTTGGCACACTGCTGTTTACACAATGTAGTTATAATGGTTTGCATGATCTGTGAGTTTGCTTGAACTGCAATCTTCATTTTTAGACCATTCATTACAAGAGACCACAGGACAAATTTTAATCATGATTAAAATGACTTCTTCTGTCAATTATAAAAAATCTGAAAAGAAAAACATAAAAATTTGATTCTGAATGATGGGTGCTTTGTCAGACGTTAAAATCTGGAGCAGAGCCAATTAATTAATCGAATCATAATTGAACTGAGGTCCAATCGTTTCTAATTGTAAATGATCCTTTTGGGTCATTTTAATCAAGAGATACAGCCAATCCACTTTTTGTGCAAAATGTGACTTATTAAAAGTCTGCAAAATGATTATTGAAAGTTATCCAATCAAGTTGAGGGAAAAAAAATATATAAATCTTTTTGTCTACAAGTTACTTTTGACAATATGACCCAAATTATTGTGCTCAGGGATTCAGTTTTTCCATTCCATTTGACAAGACTTTATGAACTATGATTTCCTTTGCTCATTTTATTTTTAGAGAATTGGTGATTATGAATGAATTTATTTATAGCCAAACAACGGATATTTCATCTATCCAGACTTGTTGGTCAGGAGATGAATCTATGCGAGAACAGCAGGTAGCGTCACAGCCAGGGAATAATTTAATAAGAGCGTTTCAATATACCAGTGTCGATTGCAGCATGACACCCACCATCATTCCTACTGACTGTGTGGCTGATACATTTTAACCACTGTAGTCCCCAAAGAGGTCCTAAATCCTGCCAAACTTTCACAGCTTCTCCTCCAGTTCTCAGCATGAGTTGTTAATGATATGGCAAATTGTGTTCCTGGTGCTT